>CAXKVI010000259.1:0-69922 GCA_964058755.1 Campiglossa producta
GGCGGGACCTACAGTTTTTTATATATCCAGGCTCAAGAACAACAAATCTTCTGGAAAAGACGGACTACCCGCCGAGCTGTTCAAACACGGAGGCCAAGAGCTGGTAAAAAACATGCATAATCTCTTATGCAGAATATGGTCAGATGAGTGCATGCCTCCGAAAAAAGTGGGTCTTGCGGTCAACGAGGACAAGACGAAGTATTTGCTGTCATCAAAGAAAGAATCGGCGCATCTGCGCCTTGGCAGCCATGTCACTGTTGATAGTTACAAATTTGAAGCTGTGAGGGACTTCGTCTAAAATAATATCAGTCTAGAAATCCAACGGAGAATCACTCTTGCCAACAAGTGCTACTTTGGACTGAGTAGGCAATTGAGAAGTAAAGTCCTCCCTCGAAGAACAAAGATCAAGCTCTATAAGTCTCTCATCATACCTGTCCTGATGTATGGCTCTGATTCATGGACAATGTTAAGGCCCTTGGAGTATTTGAGAGAAAAGTTCTCCGGAAGATTTATGGTCCTTGCCGTGATGCCAACGGCAAGTATCGAAGGAAATTTAACGATGAGCTGTACGAGCGAATTAAAGCCCAAAGGCTTCGCCCCAGGCAAGGCCCCAGGTCTCATTTGGACATCGATATATTTCGATAAATTTATCGATAACTGAGTTATCGGTCAAAACTTTATTGCTCAAAAATCTAAAATTTTCCCTACAACATGGGTATTAAACGAAAGGGGAAGGCTCCAAGTTTTATTTGGACTTCGATATATTTCGATAAATTTATCGATAACTGAGTTATCGGTCAAAAAGTAAATGCCCAAAAACCTTATAATTTCCCTACATATGGGTATCAAATGAAAGGGGAAGACCCCAGGTTTCATTTGGACCACGATATATTTCGATAAATTGATCGATAACTGAGTTATCGGTCAAAATGTGATTGCCCAAAAATCTAAAATTTTCCCTACAACATGGGTATTAAACGAAAGGGGAAGTCCCCAAGTTTTTTTTGGACTTCGATATATTTCGATAAATTTATCGACAACTGAGTTATCGGTCAAAACTTTATTGCTCAAAAATCTAAAATTTTCCCTACAACATGGGTATTAAACGAAAGGGGAAGGCTCCAAGTTTTATTTGGACTTCGATATATTTCGATAAATTTATCGATAACTGAGTTATCGGTCAAAAAGTAAATGCCCAAAAACCTTAAAATTTCCCTACAATATGGGTATCAAACGAAAGAGAAGGTCTCAGGTTTCATTTGGGCTTCGATATGTTTCGATAATTTTATCGATAACAAAGTTATCGGTCAAAATGTGATTGCCCAAAAACCTCAAAGTTTCCATACAATATGGGTATCAATGGGGTACATTTGCTAACAATATGGGTATAAAACGATAGGGAAAGACCCTACTTTCCATTTCGCCTTTGGTATATTTCGATAAGGGTATCGATAACAAAGTTATCGGTCAAAATGACGTAGGCCAAAGAATATTATACATATATTTGGAACACGAACGTAGTGTGAGTATTAAAAAAAAACAATTGTCTCAAATACACGCTTTCATTGCACTTTAACTAAAAAGTTGAAAATAAATATAGTTTAAAAAAAATAAAACTCACGCTTTTAAAGAGTACTGAACGAGTACTAATTATTGTGGAAAAAGCGTGGTCCGCTTTGTGCCATAATTTCCTTATATCGAGCGCCCGACGGGGCTCCCCATAATACTAGTTTTTTATTACCTGCACTTGTATGTAACTCTACTTCAGTCTAAGCGTTAGTGGCCTATGACTGTCCCAAAAGCTTGAGATATGCCTACAACATAGTATCAAACGATAGGAGAAGGCCACAAGTTTCATTTGGACTTCGATATATTTATAGATAGTTAAATTATAGGTCAAAACGTGGTGGCCCAATAACCTTGAAATTTGTAGACAAGGAAGGTCACAGGTTTCATTTGGGCTTCAATATATTTTCGATAACTGTCATAATGTGGTTGCCAAGAAACATTGAAAATTGCCTACAATATGGGTATCAAACGAAAAAGGGGAGTTAGGTTTGGACTTTGATATATTTCTATAAATTTATCGCTCATAATATGATTGTCCAAAAACCTTGCAATTGATCCACAATATGGGTATCATACGAAAGGGCAGGTATATAGGTTTCGTTTAAATTCGGTTTATTTCGATATATATATCGATAACTGAGTTTTACCGATATCTCGAAAACCTAAACATACAAAAAGTTTTAAAAATATGTTTTTTGCTCAGCATTTCAATGCCAATTTATCCATATACATGAATATCTTGGTATTTTTTCAAATTAATTATTTATAAACTGGTGTAATTGATCAAGTAAGGAATCAATATTAAAAAGTTGAATCATAGAAGAACGCAAAGTGCGTCTTATAGCTATTAAAACACTATCACCTCTGAATAAACCCGTCTTATCGGAATCACGATCCTTACTATTTCTGCTAGTATGGCAAGTGTTTAAAATTATAATTATAATTAGTGCACTGTATTAAGTTGAGATAGTGACTCCTACTTGAATCTAAATACTATTCATATTTTATTCGAATGATATACAATAGTATTATCAAAATAATAAATTATTCATAATGCCCTGCGAATGTGGACAAAGGGTTGATCGCAATGCACCTAAAGTGTTGTGTGCCAAGTGCAATGAACTTTTTCATTTGCATTGTGTAAATATGTCATCTGATGATCTCGATTTTCTAATTTCTTCGAAGAAGCCATACTTCTGTACTACATGCTCAGTTGCGCGTCGCGCATTCATACGTACTCCCCCACCAAGTGCTCGCCCTATCGTCTCCAATAATGCTGAGAGCGTCGGCGAACAGTGTGAGAATATGCAACAACTAAGTATCTCTGCTCGATATTGCTAAAGACATTGCTGCATTACGTTCGGAAAATACTAGTATACTTACTCTATTGAGCTGGAGTGTATTGGGGTGTGGTTGCTGTGTGACCTTGCCCAATCCCGACTCTTGCGTCCTCGTTCGTACACTCTGGGCAACGTGAGCTATTCTAGGCTCGCGGCAGAAAGAGAGGGAGCCCCGGTGGGGCCACTCTGACATACTTGGTTGAAGGGCTCGCCGAGGTCTTTTGCGCAGCGTCTGTTCACCATGAGGTGCGGCTGCAAGCGGGCGTCTGTCTTGAAGCAAGCGGCTCGCTATATAAATGTGTAAAAATATTTTCAAAACAAAAAAACCCCGAAACGGGTTGTGCGCTGGGTTTGGGACCCGCCACGTAAAAAATCTAGTCCAATGAAAAAATCGAAAAAGCCTCGGATGAGAACCCCCTTAATGTTGACGACCCGGCAAAACGAAGTAAGGACAATGAGAAGGATATTAGGGCATGTGCGTGGAATGTCCGGACCCTTTCTAGGGAGCGTACCGCTGCCCGACTGGTTGATGTCCTCGCGAGCGCAAAGGCTGACATCACCGCCCTGCAGGAAATGCGATGGACGGGACAAGGAAAGACGGCCATCGGTCCTTGTGACGTATACTACAGTGGTCAGACACGCGGCAAAGCGCGTGGTGTAGGATTTGTGGTGGGAAAGAGACTTCGCCGCCAAGTACTAGCGTTCACTGCTGTGGACGAGCGTCTCGCTGCGATCCGCATCAAGGCGAGGTTTTTCAACATAACATTTATCTGCGCCTATGCGCCGACTGAGGAGACGGACGACGCAGAGAAGGACTCTTTCTACGATAAACTTGAACAAGCCTATGATCGATGCCCCCTGCATGATATCAAAATCGTGCTCGGCGACTTTAATGCCAAGGTGGGCAAGGAAGGAGTCTTTGGTCCTACAGTTGGAAAATTCAGTCTCCACGATATAACATCCCCCAACGGCACTAGGTTGATTGACTTCGCCGCTTCCCGCAATATGGTCATCAGTAGTACCAGGTTCCAGCATAAGCGAATACACCAAGCTACCTGGCTGTCCCCTGATCAAAGAACAATAAACCAGATTGATCATGTCATGATCGACGGCAGACACAGCTCCACCGTTCTAGACGTGCGTACCCTACGCGGTCCCAATATCGACTCGGACCATTATCTTGTTGCAGCCAAGATACGCACACGCCTCTGTGCAGCGAAGAAAGTACGCACAGTAACGGAAGGAAAGTTTGAGGTCGAGAAGCTGCGCGTGACACAGACAGCTGATAATTTCTCCACTCGACTCTCACACCTGCTATCGGAGAGCAATCCTCGACCTAACGATGTAACCGAGCAGTGGAAGCATATCTCTCACTCATTACGTACCGCCGCCGAAGCCACTATAGGGTTTCGGCGAGCCCGCAAGAACAACTGGTACGATGAGGAATGCACCACAGACTCGGACAAAAAGGACGCTGCATACAGGGAGACGTTGCGAACGGGCGCAACCCGCAGTGTATGGCAACGCTATCGTGAGGCGAAGAAGGAAGAGAGACGCCTTTTCAGAAAAAAGAAACGTAAGGCCGAAAGGCGTGAGTGTGAGGAGCTTGAGACGCTGGCTGACAGGAACGATGCCCGAAAATTCTATGAAAAGATCCGGCGGATGACGGAAGGTTTAAAGACCGGGGCAAGTTCCTGTAAGGACAATAATGGCGACCTGGTAACCGACGTCCAGAGTGTACTTAAATTATGGAGGGAGCACTTCTCCTCACTGCTAAACTACGAGGGAGACGTTGAACCCTATACCCCAATCCCTGACGATGGAAAGGTCGTCCCACCACCTGACTATGAAGAAGTGAGGATAGCTATATCCCGTCTCAAAAACAACAAAGCGCCTGGAAAAGACGGACTACACCCGCCGAGCTGTTCAAACACGGAGGCGAAGAGCTGGTAAAAAGCATGCATCAGCTCTTATGCAGAATATGGTCAGACGAGTGCATGCCTCCAGATTGGAATTTAAGTGTGCTCTGCCCAATCCACAAGAAAGGCGATCCCGCTAACCCCACCAACTACCGCGGAATCAGTCTTCTTAATATCGCATATAAGGTTCTTTCTAGCGTATTGTGTGAAAGACTGAAGCCCATCGTGGACAAACTGATTGGACCTTATCAGTGTGGCTTTAGACCTGGTAAGTCTACCATCGGCCAGATTTTCACGATACGCCAAATCCTGGAGAAGACCCATGATAAAAGAATCGATACACACCACCTCTTTGTCGATTTTAAAGCCGCTTTTGACAGCGCAAAAAGGAGTTGCCTGTATACCGCCATGTCTGAGTTTGACTTCCCTGCAAAGCTTATACGGCTTTGCCAAATGGCGCTGAGTAATACCAACAGCTTCGTCAGAATCGGGAAGGACCTCTCTGTGCCATTTGAAACCAAACGAGGCTTCAGACAGGGCGACTCCCTTTCGTGCGATTTCTTCAACCTGATGCTGGAGAAGATAATTCGAGCAGCAGAGCTAAACCGCAATGGCACAATCTTCTACAAGAGCGTACAATTGCTGGCGTATGCCGATGATATTGATATCATTGGCCTTAACACCCGCGCCGTAAGCGCTGCCTTCTCTGGGCTGGATAAAGAAGCGAAAAAAGTGGGTCTTGCGGTGAACGAGGACAAGACGAAGTACCTACTGTCATCGAAGAAAGAATCGGAGCACCTGCGCCTTGGCAGCCAAGTCACCGTTGATGGCTACAAGTTTGAAACGGTGAGAGATTACGTCTATTTGGGAACCAGCATTAACACCGAAAATAATATCAGTCTAGAAATCCAACGGAGAATCACTCTTGCCAACAAGTGCTACTTTGGACTGAGTAGGCAATTGAGAAGTAAAGTCCTCTCTCGAAGAACAAAGATCACGCTCTATAAGTCTCTCATCATACCAGTCCTGATGTACGGCTCGGAATCATGGACAGTATCCAGAGAAGATGAGATGGCCCTTGGAATATTTGAGAGAAAAGTTCTCCGGAAGATTTATGGTCCTTCCCGTGATGCCAACGGCGAGTATCGAAGGAAATTCAACGATGAGCTGTACGAGCTTTACGCAGACCTGACCATAGTTCAGCGGATGAAAGCCTAAAGCCTCCGCTGGCTGGGTCATGTTATGCGAATGGAAAAAGAAGCTCCAGCACAGAAAGTTTTACTATCGACACCCGAATTCGGCAGCAGAGGAAGGGGGAGGCCTCGACTGAGATGGAAACAACAGGTGGAGGATGACTTGTACTCTCTTGGAGTTTCCAATTGGCGTCAGTTATCGCTAAAAAGGAATGACTGGCGTACTTTGATACGAAACGGCCAAAATCGCCTAGGCGGTTAAGCGTCATTATGACGCAAGCCAAGATTAGATTAGATGATCTCGATTTTCTAATTTCTTCGAAGAAGCCATACTTCTGTACTACATGCTCAGTTGCGCGTCGCGCATTCATACGTACTCCCCCGCCAAGTGCTCGCCCTATCGTCTCCAATAATGCTGAGAGCATCGGCGAACAGTGTGAGAATATGCAACAACTATCTCTGCTCGATATTGCTAAAGACATTGTTGCATTACGTTCGGAAAATACCAGTATACTTACTCTATTGACTTCGCTGAAAAATGATAACACTCAATATATTGAAAAGTTAAATGCTTTATCAGACGAGGTTTGCTCTCTGCGCTCATCAATAGACGCTAAAAACAATATCATCGCCTCATTAACTACGGAAATAAAAGACATGCATATTGTTGTTGCTTTCTATGCTAGAGAACGCGAATCAACTCGCAAAGAAAAACAAAAAGCTAAACAATCAACTTCTCAACAGAATAGCAATAAGAGTGGTTTGGCTGCAAGAGCACAAAGTAACAACAACGACTCTGCTGAGAAAGCAAAACAAATCGCGAATAAAGCAAGAAGTTCTGATTCGGATACAGAAACAAAGCAGTCAGTACCTCCGATCGAAGCTGGATTTCTTACTAACAACGATGATGCTGTTACTAAGGAGAAACCGGTTCTCAGTGACAACAACAATGATACATCTGTTGAACCAGCTAATACGGGTGTTGATGATAGCGTTGTTATTATTGATACAACTGACTTACATAGTGATCAGGCCACTAACGCGGGGTGGGTGGAAGTTACGAGGAAAAGGAAATGTGGAAAAAATCAAAGTAATGCAAATGATTTACTCGGCATCAATTCCGCCGCATATCCGTCTTCTTCTGCGTCAGATGGTATTATTACTAGTGCTGATCTTAATGTTGCGCTGTCTGCTGCTCAACAATATGATAATTCGAGTAGCAATATCAAGCAGGTTAGAACGGCTAATATCATTGTTGGTAGTAATTCTAATGCTAATCTTAATGTAGCTGTTCGATTGAAGTGGTTACACTTGTCGTCCTTTAAGCCGACGGTTAATGCTATCGATATTGTTGAATACCTATCTAATACTATTAATGTATCTCAATCTCTAATTCACTGTTATAAATTAGTTAAAAAAGACATTGATCCAAACTCTTTGTTAAAATGTAATTTTAAACTTGGGGTCTCTAACTCAATTTATAATATGTTGCTTGACTCCTCGGTTTGGCCAACAGATGTCAAAATTAAGCTTTTTCGTTTTTTTTCAAAGGCGGGGTGGCCAACCCGGCAGGTCGTAGAAAATCAACCCTCTAATAATGGTTTAAGCATTTATTATCAAAATATTTCGGGTATGAGAACCAAAGCTAAAGACATTTTTCTAGCTTCATCACGTTGTGAACATGATGTATATGTTATTGTTGAAACTTGGCTCAATAGTGATTTCTTTGACGCTGAGTTCTTTGACGAACATCTATACAACACCTATCGTAAGGACAGAGATCCCATCAAAACTGGATGTAACTACTAGAGGTGGAGGGGTTCTAATTGCAGTAAAGCGTTCACTTCCCTCTAGATATAATTAATGGGATATCCTCCCTATCACCCTCTTTAAAAATTGATTCGGATGGATTGTCTGCTACTTTATTAAAAAGATGTAGTAATTCTCTTTGTGTGCCTTTGTGTATCATTTTCAATAACTCGCTTTCTACTGGCGTTTTCATTGACGGGTGGAAATTGGCATTTATCACCCCAGTCTACAAATCTGGAAACAAAAATGAAGTGACTAACTATAGACCTATATCTAAGTAGTCAACGGCAAGGGCAGCGTAGCCCTGTGGCTATCGACTTAAGCCCACGTGCCGCGGCAAGGTGTCCACCCTCCCCAAAACTGTAATTTTGGATATTATGGATGCAGAAAAGGTGGCTCTAGCTCGAAAAGGCTTTACAAAATAACTATTTTCATTGTCGATGGGAAACATCGTGACAAATAAACGGTAAAACAAAATTTTTCTACGCATACTAAAGTTTTCGAGAAAGATCCTATAGGCTTTACAAAATAACTATTTTCATTGTCGATGGGGAACATCGTGGCAAATAAACGGTAAAACTAAATTATTCTACGCATACTAAAGTTTTCGAGAAAGATCCTGAGAAGTCCGTACGTGGCATGTGTTTTCATATAATTTCGACCACTTCGATAAGGGGATGCCAGTTTGACATAAATAACCACCAATAAGTCGGCGTAGATTATGGTTGACCGTCGAAAAATCTATATTTGTATTCACCACAATAAATGCCAAAATGTTACTTTGCTGTTAAATATATCATTTTCATCATATGGTTTCTTCAAAAAATGCAGTGTTAATACGGCCCTGCTCTTGACACATAATGTTCTTTACGAAAAAATAATAGTTTTTCTTGAATGATGCATTCAAAAAGATTTGGCGTGGCGGAGAGTTTTGATATAGGTCTGTAATAGCTGATATCATATTTATTGCCACACTTGAAAATAGGGGTAATAAAAGCCAATTGGGGTGTGGTTGTTTAGTAGGGCAAGCAGCTCTAGCTGTGCGACCCTACTCAATCCCGACTCTTGCGTCCCCGTTCGTGCACTCTGGGCAACGTGAAATTTTTATTGCTCGCGGCTGAAAGAAAGGGAGCCCCGGTGGGGCCACTCTGGCATATCTGCTTTCAGGGCTCATCGAGGTCTTTTTTAGCAGCATCTGTTCACCATGTGGTGCGGGTGCAAGCGGGTGTCTGTCTTGGAGCCAGCGGATCGCTAAATAATGTGTGAATATTTCTGTTCAAAACCCCGGAGACGGGTTGTGCGATGGGTTTGGGACCCGCCAGGTAAAAATCAAGGCCAATGAAAAGAAATATAAAGCCTCGGATGAGAACCCCCTTTAATGTTGACGACCCGGCATATCTGCTTTCAGGGCTCATCGAGGTCTTTTTTAGCAGCGTCTGTTCACCATGTGGTGCGGGTGCAAGCGGGTGTCTGTCTTGGAGCAAGCGGATCGCTAAATAATGTGTGAATATTTCTGTTCAAAACCCCGGACACAGGCTGTGCGATGGGTTTGGGACCCGCCAGGTAAAAATCAAGGCCAATGAAAAGAAATATAAAGCCTCGGATGAGAACCCCCTTTAATGTTGACGACCCGGCAAAACGAAATAAGGCCCTTGAGAAGGATATTAGGGCATGTACCTGGAATGTCCGGGCCCTTTCCAGGGAAGCTACCGCTGCCCGACTGGTTAATGTCCTCGCTAACGCAAAGGCTGACATCACCGGCCTGCAGGAAATGCGATGGACGGGACAAGGAAAGACGCCCATCGTACCTTGTGACGTATACTACAGTGGCCAGACACGCAGCAAATCGCGTGGTGTAGGGTTCGTGGTGGGAAAGAGACTTCGCCGCCATGTACTAGCGTTCACCTCTGTGGACGAGGGTCTCGCTGCGATCCGCATCAAGGCGAGATTTTTCAACGTAACATTTATCTGCGACTATGCGACGACTGAGGAGAAGGACGACGCAGAGAAGGACTCCTTCTACGATAAACTTGAACTTTCCTATGATCGCCGCCCCCTATATACAAGTTCTAGGCGACTTTAATGCCAAGGTGGGCAAGAAAGGAGTCTTTGGCCCTACAGTCAGGAAATTTAGTCTCCACGATATAACTTCGCCGCTGCTCGCCAATATGATCAGCAGTAGTACCAGGTTCCAGCATAAACGAATACACCGAGCCACCTGGCTGTCCCCTGATCAAAGAACAAGAAACCAGATTGATCATTTCATGATCGACGGCAGACACGGCTCCACCGTTCTGGACGTGCGTACACTACGTGGTCCCGTGGTTGACACGGACCATTATCTTGTCGCAGCCAAGATACGCACACGCTTCTGTGCAGCGAAGATAGTGCGCACAGTAACGGAAGGAAATTTTGACGTCGAGCAGCTGCGCATGAGACAGACAGCTGGTAATTTCTCCACTCGACTCTCACACCTGCTATCAGAGGGCAATCCTCGACCTAACGATGCACACTGGGGCCACTTATATATATGGTGACGCTCAAAATTCTGAAATCAACTTTTTTACATAGCACCATAACCCATTGGCGGCCATGGGTTAACCAGTTGGTGACCTATGTTTTTTTATTTTAGTTTCGAATTTAATTTTCTTGAATCAGAATCGGTATATCGATACTAAAATAGTAAATCCCAAGAATTTTAACCTTTTAACGACCACGCATAAACCCATTTTTGACCCAAATTTTTTTCACTTAATTCCTAAATCAAAATATTCACAACATATTTGTAGTATCTGCACTAAAACGAGTCATTTTTGGAATCTTAACCCATAAACGGTCATGAATTAACCCTTTGGTGACCAATTGTTTTTTAAGATCTATAACCAAATTATTTAAATCACCATTTGTATCTCTGTATAAAAATAGCCAATGTGTATTATATTAACCCATTAGCGGCTATGTATTAACCCATTGATAGCATATGTTTTTTCTTTAAATTCTGAAATCAACTTATTTGAATAAGAATCGTTATGCCTCTACAAGATTTGTAGATGTACCCCATTCACGGTCATACTGCAACACATTGATAACTTTTTTAAACCTGAAATCAATTTATTTGCATCAGAATCGTCATAACTAATAAAAAACTACGTTTTAACTCGTTAGTGAAATTTTTTCTCTGAGTTAAAAAAGGAAATATGCAGGTGCAGGTACATATGTAGGTATACAAAAATATTTTTCTCCAATTTTCTTGTGTCGAGATATTAGAAGTTTTCTGTTGTCACAAGTATGTACGTTTATATGGGAATAAGGAGTTTCAACGTTAGCGTTTTAAGCAGATCACGTATTTCCCCACACATTTTCATGCCTAACATAAAAAAAAAACAAAATTGGAGTAACACAACTTGTGCTTCAAGGAACTCATATTATAATACAGCTTACAAGTCTAAATTAAAGAAACCTGGCTTGGCAAGAAAACTTAACCACAATTTGTAATAAAAGTAACCGGAAAATAATGGATCAACTAAAGTTGAGATAGAACAGAATGAAATTCAACCAGATATAGGTGTTTTTTTTTTTTACTAAAATTGGAATGCAATTTCTAAACTCACTTTTTTTTTAAATGCGCACTTTATTTTTGGTTCTGAACTCGGATTCTTCGTCACAAAGGATGATATTTTACTGCTGAATTTTTATATTTGCAACGTTTTTGCGCAAATTAAAAAAAAACCATTTTAAAGAAAATATTAAAAAAAGAGGTACGTTTAGTTTTATACTAAAAATTAATTTTTTAAAACATCTAGTTCCAAAAAAAAAAAACACTAACACTTTGAAAAAAAAAAAATTTTGGAAAATTTGCCATATTTGCGTATGGATAACTCCCAACTGAAAAACGATAGAAAGTTGAAAATTGGGCCAGAAGTGTAGGATTTTATAGGAAACAATACCGGGTTTTTATTTTTTTGAAAAACTCATTATTTCAAAACTGAATTTTGAGCACGCTCGGCCCCAGTGTGCGATGTAACCGAGCAATGGAAGCATATCTCTCACTCATTGCGTACCGCCGCTGAGGTCACTATAGGGTCCCAGCGAGCCCGCAAGAACAACTGGTACGATGAGGAATGCAAAGCTGCCTCGAAAAAGAAGGACGCTGCCTACAAGGAGACGTTGCGAACGGGCGCAACCCGCAGTGTATGGCAACGCTATCGTTTGGTAAAGAAGGAAGGAGACGCCTTTTCAGAAAAAAGAAAAGTGAGGCCGAAAGGCGTGAGCGTGAGGAGCTTAAGATGCTGGCTGACAGGAATGATGCCTGAAAATTCTATGAAAAGATCCGGCGGATGACGGAAGGTTTTAAGACCGGGGCAAGTTCCTGTAAGGACAATAATGGCGACCTGGTAACCGACATACAGAGTGTACTTAAATTACGGAGGGAGCACTTCCCCTCACTGCTAAACTGCGAGGGAGACGGGTAACCCGATACCCCAATCCCTGACGATGGAAAAATCGTCCCACCACCTGACTATAATGAAGTAAGGATAGCAAGAACAACAAATCGCCTGGAAAGGCGGACTACCCGCCGAGCTGTTCAAACACGGAGGCCAAGAGCTGGTAAAAAACATGCATAAGCTCTTATGCAGAATATGTTCAGATGAGTGCATGCCTCCGAAAAAAGTGGGTCTTGCGGTCAAGGAGGACAAGACGAAGTATTTGCTGTCATCAAAGAAAGAATCGGCGCACCTGCGCCTCGGCAGCCATGTCACTGTTGATAGTTACAAATTTGAAGCTGTGAGGGACTTCGTCTATATGGGAACCAGTATTAACACCGAAAATAATATCAGTCTAGAAATCCAACGGAGAATCACTCTTGCCAACAAATGATACTAATAAAGTCCTCCCTCGAAGAACAAAGATCAAGCTCTATAAGTCTCTCATCATACCTGCCTGATGTATGGCTCTGATTCATGGACAATGTTAAGAGAAGATGAGATGGCCGTTGGAGTATTTGAGAGAAAAGTTCTCCGGAAGATTTATGGTCCTTGCCGTGATGCCAACGGCGAGTATCGAAGGAAGGAGCTGTACGAGCGAATTAAAGCCCAAAGGCTCCGCTGGCTGGGTCATGTTATGCGAATGGACAAAGAAGCTCCAGCACAGAAGGTTTTCCTATCGTCACTTGAATTCGGCAGCAGAGGAAGGGGGAGGCCTCGACTGAGATGGAAACAACAGGTGGAAGATGACTTGAACTCCCTTGGGGTTTCCAATTGGCGTCAGTTATCGCTAAAATGGAATGACTGGCGTGCTTTGATAGGCAACGGCCAAAATCGCTTAGGTGGTTAAGCGCCAATAAATGATGATGATGAGTATAGGTCATAATGCCAAAAAACATTGAAAATTGCCTACAATATGGGTATCAACCCAAAGGGGAGTTTTGTTTGGACTTTGATATATTTCTATAAATTTATCGCTCATTAGACAATCAATCTCTCGTTGAGTGCGGACGTGTTTTTTGATCGCTCTTTAAAATTCGTCCTTTTGCCTTTTTGTTGGCCTCAATATCCTACATATTACAATAAATAGTGTCTGCCGTGCAAAACGTATAGGTCCTACATAATAAATAGTTACAAAGTTGTGCAATTTTTGATAATAAAATGTATTAATTATTACATATTGACATTTTCCGACCTTACACATATTTGTTTGTGTGTTACTATTTGCTAATTCACTCTGCTTTTTTTTACTGCTTTGCGTGCTCATTCTCTGTCTGTGTTCACAGCTTGCTGACCGCGCAATTAGTTGTCTTAGCAGTGCTGAGTTCCAGCATAACCCTTTTTATTTTTTTGATTGCCTGTTTGTTGTACAATACTTATAAATTCTTCATAATAAATAAGTGACAAGTAGTGCAATTCTTAATAATAAAGTGCTTTCCTTTTTATAAATCACTCTGCTTGTGTTTACTGCTCTCCGCGCCGTTTCTGCCTGTGTTCACTGTTTTTCGACCGTGCAATCGTTGGCTTAGGTGTGCAGAGTTCCAGAATAACACTTTTCCACTACATATTTTGATTGCCTGCTGTTTATTAATTTTTATCATGGATGACTACTGTGGAAAGTGTGATACAAATTTGGGAGATCTGAATCTCTATTGGTGCCATGTAGTGGTCTTTGCAAAAAACGGTACCATCGATCCTGTATTGAAGGCGCAATGGCGGAAATTGATATTAAATTTTTGAAATTAAATACCAATGTTCGTTATTTCTACCCTGACTGTGTTAATGGTCTGGATGAAGTTTCGAGGGTGCTAGACTCGGTCTCGAAGCAATCATGACTGCTTTTGAGATTAGATTCATAGATTTAGCCTCTCAAATCAGCGATCTCCAGAACATCATTGTAAAATCTGATGGAAGTGAATCCACAAACACTAGCAAAGTTGGTGTAAAAGAGAAAGCAAAAGAAAAAGTCAAGGTAAAGAACAAAGGCAGTGCCAAAAACAATAAGAAAACAAGTAAGGAAAGCTGTCTTCGGCTGTGCCGAAGGCTATATACCTTTCATGAATAAGCGTCACGATTTTCACTGTTCGATCCCCAGTACAGCCTGTGTCAATTTAACTATATTTACTATACACATTACACATCTTTGTTATAATTTAAAAAAAACTTACAAAATAATAGGATCCGAGTTATCGGAACAATCGATTGTATGGAGGCTATATATTATACGTGTTCAATTGTACTGACTTACACTATACACATTACATATGTAGAAAGTACTAAAGGTGCAATATTTTACGTTCATAACTTTTTAAATGCGGAAGTATTGGCCAAAAAACCTTATATCGGAACAACCGGTTGTATGGGGCTACATATATGTTATATTTACCCGATCTTCTTGATTTTCCTCTACACACTACATAAATTGAAAGTACTCAAAATGCAAAATTTTATGTTCCTAACTTTTTAATTGCAGAAGTTTTGGCCAAAAAAACCTTATATCTGAACAATCGGTTGTATGGGGGCTATATGTTACATTTGCCCGATCTTTTTGATTTTCACTATATACACTACATAAATAGAAAGTACTCGAGATGCAAAATTTTACGTTCCTAACTTTTTAATTGCAGAAGTTTTGGCCAGAAACCTTATATCTGAACAATCGGTTGTATGGGGGCTATATGTTACATTTGCCCGATCTCGTTAATTTTCACTACATACACTACATAAATAGAAAGTACTCGAGTTGCAAAATTTTACGTTCCTAACTTTTTAATTGCAGAAGTTTTGGTCAAAAAACCTTATATCTGAACAATCGGTTGTATGGGGGCTATATGTTACATTTGCCCGATCTTGTTGATTTTCACTATATACACTACATAAATAGAAAGTACTCGAGTTGCAAAATTTTACGGTCCTAACTTTTTAATTGCAGAAGTTTTGGCCAAAAAACCTTATATCTGAACAATCGGTTGTATGAGAAGTCCGTACGTGGCATGTGTTTTCATATAATTTCGACCACTTCGATAAGGGGATGCCAGTTTGACATAAATAACCACCAATAAGTCGGCGTAGATTATGGTTGACCGTCGAAAAATCTATATTTGTATTCACCACAATAAATGTCAAAATGTTACTTTGCTGTTAAATATATCATTTTCATCATATGGTTTCTTCAAAAAATGCAGTGTTAATACGGCCCTGCTCTTGACACATAATGTTCTTTACGAAAAAATAATAGTTTTTCTTGAATGATGCATTCAAAAAGATTTGGCGTGGCGGAGAGTTTTGAAATAGGTCTGTAATAGCTGATATCATATTTATTGCCACACTTGAAAATAGGGGTAATAAAAGCCAATTGGGGTGTGGTTGTTTAGTAGGGCAAGCAGCTCTAGCTGTGCGACCCTACTCAATCCCGACTCTTGCGTCCCCGTTCGTGCACTCTGGGCAACGTGAAATTTTTATTGCTCGCGGCTGAAAGAAAGGGAGCCCCGGTGGGGCCACTCTGGCATATCTGCTTTCAGGGCTCATCGAGGTCTTTTTTAGCAGCATCTGTTCACCATGTGGTGCGGGTGCAAGCGGGTGTCTGTCTTGGAGCCAGCGGATCGCTAAATAATGTGTGAATATTTCTGTTCAAAACCCCGGAGACGGGTTGTGCGATGGGTTTGGGACCCGCCAGGTAAAAATCAAGGCCAATGAAAAGAAATATAAAGCCTCGGATGAGAACCCCCTTTAATGTTGACGACCCGGCATATCTGCTTTCAGGGCTCATCGAGGTCTTTTTTAGCAGCGTCTGTTCACCATGTGGTGCGGGTGCAAGCGGGTGTCTGTCTTGGAGCAAGCGGATCGCTAAATAATGTGTGAATATTTCTGTTCAAAACCCCGGACACAGGCTGTGCGATGGGTTTGGGACCCGCCAGGTAAAAATCAAGGCCAATGAAAAGAAATATAAAGCCTCGGATGAGAACCCCCTTTAATGTCCCTTGAGAAGGATATTAGGGCATGTACCTGGAATGTCCGGGCCCTTTCCAGGGAAGCTACCGCTGCCCGACTGGTTAATGTCCTCGCTAACGCAAAGGCTGACATCACCGGCCTGCAGGAAATGCGATGGACGGGACAAGGAAAGACGCCCATCGTACCTTGTGACGTATACTACAGTGGCCAGACACGCAGCAAATCGCGTGGTGTAGGGTTCGTGGTGGGAAAGAGACTTCGCCGCCATGTACTAGCGTTCACCTCTGTGGACGAGGGTCTCGCTGCGATCCGCATCAACATTTATCTGCGCCTATGCGACGACTGAGGAGAAGGACGACGCAGAGAAGGACTCCTTCTACGATAAACTTGAACTTTCCTATGATCGCCGCCCCCTATATACAAGTTCTAGGCGACTTTAATGCCAAGGTGGGCAAGAAAGGAGTCTTTGGCCCTACAGTCAGGAAATTTAGTCTCCACGATATAACTTCGCCGCTGCTCGCCAATATGATCAGCAGTAGTACCAGGTTCCAGCATAAACGAATACACCGAGCCACCTGGCTGTCCCCTGATCAAAGAACAAGAAACCAGATTGATCATTTCATGATCGACGGCAGACACGGCTCCACCGTTCTGGACGTGCGTACACTACGTGGTCCCGTGGTTGACACGGACCATTATCTTGTCGCAGCCAAGATACGCACACGCTTCTGTGCAGCGAAGATAGTGCGCACAGTAACGGAAGGAAATTTTGACGTCGAGCAGCTGCGCATGAGACAGACAGCTGGTAATTTCTCCACTCGACTCTCACACCTGCTATCAGAGGGCAATCCTCGACCTAACGATGCACACTGGGGCCACTTATATATATGGTGACGCTCAAAATTCTGAAATCAACTTTTTTACATAGCACCATAACCCATTGGCGGCCATGGGTTAACCAGTTGGTGACCTATGTTTTTTTATTTTAGTTTCGAATTTAATTTTCTTGAATCAGAATCGGTATATCGATACTAAAATAGTAAATCCCAAGAATTTTAACCTTTTAACGACCACGCATAAACCCATTTTTGACCCAAATTTTTTTCACTTAATTCCTAAATCAAAATATTCACAACATATTTGTAGTATCTGCACTAAAACGAGTCATTTTTGGAATCTTAACCCATAAACGGTCATGAATTAACCCTTTGGTGACCAATTGTTTTTTAAGATCTATAACCAAATTATTTAAATCACCATTTGTATCTCTGTATAAAAATAGCCAATGTGTATTATATTAACCCATTAGCGGCTATGTATTAACCCATTGATAGCATATGTTTTTTCTTTAAATTCTGAAATCAACTTATTTGAATAAGAATCGTTATGCCTCTACAAGATTTGTAGATGTACCCCATTCACGGTCATACTGCAACACATTGATAACTTTTTTAAACCTGAAATCAATTTATTTGCATCAGAATCGTCATAACTAATAAAAAACTACGTTTTAACTCGTTAGTGAAATTTTTTCTCTGAGTTAAAAAAGGAAATATGCAGGTGCAGGTACATATGTAGGTATACAAAAATATTTTTCTCCAATTTTCTTGTGTCGAGATATTAGAAGTTTTCTGTTGTCACAAGTATGTACGTTTATATGGGAATAAAGAGTTTCAACGTTAGCGTTTTAAGCAGATCACGTATTTCCCCACACATTTTCATGCCTAACATAAAAAAAAACAAAATTGGAGTAACACAACTTGTGCTTCAAGGAACTCATATTATAATACAGCTTACAAGTCTAAATTAAAGAAACCTGGCTTGGCAAGAAAACTTAACCACAATTTGTAATAAAAGTAACCGGAAAATAATGGATCAACTAAAGTTGAGATAGAACAGAATGAAATTCAACCAGATATAGGTGTTTTTTTTTTTTTACTAAAATTGGAATGCAATTTCTAAACTCACTTTTTTTTTAAATGCGCACTTTATTTTTGGTTCTGATCTCGGATTCTTCGTCACAAAGGATGATATTTTACTGCTGAATTTTTATATTTGCAACGTTTTTGCGCAAATTAAAAAAAAACCATTTTAAAGAAAATATTAAAAAAAGAGGTACGTTTAGTTTTATACTAAAAATTAATTTTTTAAAACATCTAGTTCCAAAAAAAAAAAACACTAACACTTTGAAAAAAAAAATTTTTTGGAAAATTTGCCATATTTGCGTATGGATAACTCCCAACTGAAAAACGATAGAAAGCTGAAAATTGGGCCAGAAGTGTAGGTTTTATAGGAAACAATACCGGGTTTTTATTTTTTTGAAAAACTCATTATTTCAAAACTGAATTTTGAGCACGCTCGGCCCCAGTGTGCGATGTAACCGAGCAATGGAAGCATATCTCTCACTCATTGCGTACCGCCGCTGAGGTCACTATAGGGTCCCAGCGAGCCCGCAAGAACAACTGGTACGATGAGGAATGCAAAGCTGCCTCGAAAAAGAAGGACGCTGCCTACAAGGAGACGTTGCGAACGGGCGCAACCCGCAGTGTATGGCAACGCTATCGTTTGGTAAAGAAGGAAGGAGACGCCTTTTCAGAAAAAAGAAAAGTGAGGCCGAAAGGCGTGAGCGTGAGGAGCTTAAGATGCTGGCTGACAGGAATGATGCCTGAAAATTCTATGAAAAGATCCGGCGGATGACGGAAGGTTTTAAGACCGGGGCAAGTTCCTGTAAGGACAATAATGGCGACCTGGTAACCGACATACAGAGTGTACTTAAATTACGGAGGGAGCACTTCCCCTCACTGCTAAACTGCGAGGGAGACGGCTAACCCGATACCCCAATCCCTGACGATGGAAAAATCGTCCCACCACCTGACTATAATGAAGTAAGGATAGCTATATCCAGGTTCAAGAACAACAAATCGCCTGGAAAGGCGGACTCCCCGCCGAGCTGTTCAAACACGGAGGCCAAGAGCTGGTAAAAAACATGCATAAGCTCTTATGCAGAATATGTTCAGATGAGTGCATGCCTCCGAAAAAAGTGGGTCTTGCGGTCAAGGAGGACAAGACGAAGTATTTGCTGTCATCAAAGAAAGAATCGGCGCACCTGCGCCTCGGCAGCCATGTCACTGTTGATAGTTACAAATTTGAAGCTGTGAGGGACTTCGTCTATATGGGAACCAGTATTAACACCGAAAATAATATCAGTCTAGAAATCCAACGGAGAATCACTCTTGCCAACAAATGCTACTTTGGACTGAGTAGGCAATTGAGAAGTAAAGTCCTCCCTCGAAGAACAAAGATCAAGCTCTATAAGTCTCTCATCATACCTGTCCTGATGTATGGCTCTGATTCATGGACAATGTTAAGAGAAGATGAGATGGCCGTTGGAGTATTTGAGAGAAAAGTTCTCCGGAAGATTTATGGTCCTTGCCGTGATGCCAACGGCGAGTATCGAAGGAAGGAGCTGTACGAGCGAATTAAAGCCCAAAGGCTCCGCTGGCTGGGTCATGTTATGCGAATGGACAAAGAAGCTCCAGCACAGAAGGTTTTCCTATCGTCACTTGAATTCGGCAGCAGAGGAAGGGGGAGGCCTCGACTGAGATGGAAACAACAGGTGGAAGATGACTTGAAGTCCCTTGGGGTTTCCAATTGGCGTCAGTTATCGCTAAAAAGGAATGACTGGCGTGCTTTGATAGGCAACGGCCAAAATCGCTTAGGTGGTTAAGCGCCAATAAATGATGATGATGAGTATAGGTCATAATGCCAAAAAACATTGAAAATTGCCTACAATATGGGTATCAACCCAAAGGGGAGTTTTGTTTGGACTTTGATATATTTCTATAAATTTATCGCTCATTAGACAATCAATCTCTCGTTGAGTGCGGACGTGTTTTGATCGCTCTTTAAAATTCGTCCTTTTGCCTTTTTGTTGGCCTCAATATCCTACATATTACAATAAATAGTGTCTGCCGTGCAAAACGTATAGGTCCTACATAATAAATAGTTACAAAGTTGTGCAATTTTTGATAATAAAATGTATTAATTATCACATATTGACATTTTCCGACCTTACACATATTTGTTTGTGTGTTACTATTTGCTAATTCACTCTGCTTTTTTTTACTGCTTTGCGTGCTCATTCTCTGTCTGTGTTCACAGCTTGCTGACCGCGCAATTAGTTGTCTTAGCAGTGCTGAGTTCCAGCATAACCCTTTTTATTTTTTTGATTGCCTGTTTGTTGTACAATACTTATAAATTCTTCATAATAAATAAGTGACAAGTAGTGCAATTCTTAATAATAAAGTGCTTTCCTTTTTATAAATCACTCTGCTTGTGTTTACTGCTCTCCGCGCCGTTTCTGCCTGTGTTCACTGTTTTTCGACCGTGCAATCGTTGGCTTAGGTGTGCAGAGTTCCAGAATAACACTTTTCCACTACATATTTTGATTGCCTGCTGTTTATTAATTTTTATCATGGATGACTACTGTGGAAAGTGTGATACAAATTTGGGAGATCTGAATCTCTATTGGTGCCATGTAGTGGTCTTTGCAAAAAACGGTACCATCGATCCTGTATTGAAGGCGCAATGGCGGAAATTGATATTAAATTTTTGAAATTAAATACCAATGTTCGTTATTTCTACCCTGACTGTGTTAATGGTCTGGATGAAGTTTCGAGGGTGCTAGACTCGGTCTCGAAGCAATCATGACTGCTTTTGAGATTAGATTCATAGATTTAGCCTCTCAAATCAGCGATCTCCAGAACATCATTGTAAAATCTGATGGAAGTGAATCCACAAACACTAGCAAAGTTGGTGTAAAAGAGAAAGCAAAAGAAAAAGTCAAGGTAAAGAACAAAGGCAGTGCCAAAAACAATAAGAAAACAAGTAAGGAAAGCTGTCTTCGGCTGTGCCGAAGGCTATATACCTTTCATGAATAAGCGTCACGATTTTCACTGTTCGATCCCCAGTACAGCCTGTGTCAATTTAACTATATTTACTATACACATTACACATCTTTGTTATAATTTAAAAAAAACTTACAAAATAATAGGATCCGAGTTATCGGAACAATCGATTGTATGGAGGCTATATATTATACGTGTTCAATTGTACTGACTTACACTATACACATTACATATGTAGAAAGTACTAAAGGTGCAATATTTTACGTTCCTAACTTTTTAAATGCGGAAGTATTGGCCAAAAAACCTTATATCGGAACAACCGGTTGTATGGGGCTACATATATGTTATATTTACCCGATCTTCTTGATTTTCCTCTACACACTACATAAATTGAAAGTACTCAAAATGCAAAATTTTATGTTCCTAACTTTTTAATTGCAGAAGTTTTGGCCAAAAAAACCTTATATCTGAACAATCGGTTGTATGGGGGCTATATGTTACATTTGCCCGATCTTTTTGATTTTCACTATATACACTACATAAATAGAAAGTACTCGAGATGCAAAATTTTACGTTCCTAACTTTTTAATTGCAGAAGTTTTGGCCAGAAACCTTATATCTGAACAATCGGTTGTATGGGGGCTATATGTTACATTTGCCCGATCTCGTTAATTTTCACTACATACACTACATAAATAGAAAGTACTCGAGTTGCAAAATTTTACGTTCCTAACTTTTTAATTGCAGAAGTTTTGGTCAAAAAACCTTATATCTGAACAATCGGTTGTATGGGGGCTATATGTTACATTTGCCCGATCTTGTTGATTTTCACTATATACACTACATAAATAGAAAGTACTCGAGTTGCAAAATTTTACGGTCCTAACTTTTTAATTGCAGAAGTTTTGGCCAAAAAACCTTATATCTGAACAATCGGTTGTATGAGGGCTATATGTTACATTTGCCCGATCTTGTTGATTTTCACTATATACACTACATAAATAGAAAGTACTCGAGTTGCAAAATTTTACGTTCCTAACTTTTTAATTGCAGAAGTTTTGGCCAAAAATTCCTATATCTGAACAATCGGTTGTATGGGGGCTATATGTTACATTTGCCCAATCTCGTTGATTTTCACTATATACACTACATAAATAGAAATTACTCGAGTTGCAAAATTTTACGTTCCTAACTTTTTAATTGCGGAAGTTTTGGCCAAAAAACCTTATATCTGAACAATCGGTTGTATGGGGGCTATATGTTATACTGGTCCGATCTTGTCAGTTCCGACAAATGATTCCTATATTACAAAATGGTGGCCACATACAAAATTTCAGCCAGATATCTCTAAAATTGAGGGACTAGTTTGCGTTCAAACAGACAGACGGACATGGCTAAATCAACTCATCTCGTCATCCTGATCATTTCGGTATACTTATTGATGGTCTATCTCTTCTTCTTCTCATATTTACAAACATCGGACCAAAGTTATAATACTATTTCATGTTCATGAAAGGTATAATAATTAATAACTTGGCAGCGGAAATTAATGACCTAAAAACTTCTGTTGTTAGCTCAGGTCCTTCACCCACTACGAACAAAGGTTCCTCTACTGAAACCGATCTCTTTTTTTTCGCCGCTACCTAGTGGTTCGGGTTACCTCTCTTCTGTCCCTCCTCCCCGTAAGTCTAATGATGGTGCGGTTACACCTATTATACCTTAGCTTGTGCTTTCTCCAGCCGATTGCACTCGATCATCTACCTCGGATAACTCTGCTATTTCTGCTGTTGATAATAGCATTTTACCGCAAACTCAATCCGGTAATACAGCTGAAGTCAACAACATTGTGCCGACCACTCAATCCGCTATTACTGCAAATGGTGAGTGGCAAACCGTACCGTTAAGAAACAGGCACAGTCGTGATAGAAACGACTCCAACAATCCCGGTGACTTGAATTCGCAAATCTTGAGTCTGCGTCTGGTCGTTCGCCAAACCCGGCCCCGCAAACTGATGTTATCAGGATGGTCACTGGAGTTCCACCGCGTAGGGCCACTTTCGTTTCAAGACTGCTTGCGCCGTTGACTCAGATATTAGGACGAATGTTTGTTCAGAACTTGGTGTTGGCCCTACTAGCAACATTAGTGTGTATAAATTTAATTTTAAATATGAAAGAGACATTTCATCTTTCAGGGTCTCAGTGCCGGACTCATTTTTCGATAGAGTACTTGACCCTTCATTTTGGCCGCAACACTCTGTAGTACGTTTGTGCACAGATAAACAGAAAACCGATACTACTTCAAAAAACTTAATAAGGGTACTGCCTTTTCAACTATTCTTATTCATTACCAAAATGTCCGTGGCTTTGTTCCAAATTGAATCACCTTTATCTAAATAGCCTGACTTTTACTGCACAGGCAATAGCTTTCACAGAGACTTGGTTAAAACCTGATAATTTAAATTCTGAGATTTTCTGCAGTAATTACGTCGTTTATCGGCGTGATCGGGAAACCAGGGCAGGTGGCGTCCTCATAGCTGTTGACTCACGTCTTCCATCCGGGTTGGTCGACTTGGGCAATGTGTCCGATATTGAAGTCATAGCAGTGAAGCTCTCAATAACTGGATTCAGCCTATTTACCTCCTGCTCGTACATACCGCCTCATTCTAAACTGCTTGTATATAATCAGCATAACTCCGTTATTAGGACTTTGTATTCTCAGTTGCGAGATACAAGATCGCACTACACCCTACGCTTGAGATAGCTTTGGACATTGTGCACCTTGGGGGGCTTAGTGCTACGAATGGAAGACAACGGTCCCGCACACGATGGTTCTATAAAACTAACTTTGTCAAGCTCAATGAGTTGTTTGCCATCCACGACTGGTCAGATCCCTATGCTTGTAATGACATGGTGTCTGCAACCTCAATATTTTATACTTCCCTTAACGCTTTTTTCGACAGTTGTGTCCCGTTTCGCTATATTAGTGCTGGTACGGCTAAGCCGCCTTGGTGATCTAAACAGCTTGTGAGACTTGGCAATGTTAAATCCAGGCTATACAAGCGTTTTAAGAGAACAGGCGAATCTGCTGACTATTCTAAATATTTAGTAGCGCGCTCCAACCTCCAGTTGCTGAATAAACAGTGCTATAAAGGTTATCTAGCGCATCGTAAACCTCATATTTTTAATAACCCGAAAAGGTTCTACAATTTTGTTAATTCAAAAAGGAAAACTACCGGATTTCCTTTTTCCTTGGAGCTAAGAGTGCTAACTCAGATCATGATATTTCTGAACTATTTGCAGAATTCTTTAAGTTGACCTATACGTCTAATAGGTTTCTGTCAAGTCCCTATCCTTATAAATTAGATAGCTCTAATAGCATTCACATTCCTGTTTTGGATGAAAATACTGTTCTACAAAGTCTTCGGGCACTGAAACCTTCATTTTCCTGGCCCGGATGGTGTTCCCAGCTGTGTGCTGAACTTCTGTGCCATACATTTATCCGACCCGATTTTTAAACTGTTCAAACTATCTCTTGAATCTGCGGAATTCCCTACAATTTGGAAGAAATCTTTTATTATACCCTTACATAAAAAAGGTAGTAGGTCAAATATTGAGAACTATAGGGGCATAGCTATTCCTAAAACTTTTGAACATATAATAACACGCCAACTGCAATATCGGTGTAGTTCTTTATTATCACCGTGTTAGCATGGTTTTGTGCCCCAACGATCAACCTCAACTAAAAAATTTTGGGAGATCTGAATCTCTAATGGTGTCATGTAGCAAAAAACGGTACCATCGATCCTGTTGTGAAGGCCCAATGGCGGAAATGGATATTCAATTTTTGAAATTAAATACCAATGTTCGTTATTTCTGCCCTAACTGTCTTAATGGTCTGGATAAAGTTTCGAGGGTGCTAGACACGGTCGTCGACTCTCAAAAGCTCGGTCTCGAGGCAATCATGCTTTTGAGATTAGATTCATAGATTAAGCCTCTCAAATCAGCGATCTCAAGAACATCATTGTAAATCTGATGGAAGTGAATCCACAAACACTGGTGTAAAAGAGAAAGCAAAAGAAAAAGTCAAAGTAAAGAACAAAGGCAGTGCCAAAAACAATAAGAAAATAATTAATAACTTGGCAGCGGAAAATAATGACCTAAAAAATGCTGTTGTTAGCTCCGGTCCAACAAAGGTTCCTCTACTGAAACCGATCTCTTTTCTTTTTCGCCGCTACCTAGTGGTCGGGTTCCCTCTCTTCTGTCCCTCCTCCCCGTAAGGCTACTGATGGTGCTGTTACACCTATTATACCTTAGCTTGTGCTTTCTCCAGCCGATTGCACTCGTTCATCTACGTCGGATAACTTTGCTATTTCTGCTGTTGATAATAACATTTTAGCGCAACCTCAATCCGGTAATATAGCTGAAGTCAACAACATTGTGCCGACCACTCAATCCGCTATTACTGCAAATGGTGAGGGGCAAACCGTACCGTTAAGAAACAGGCGCAGTCGTCATAGAAACGACTCCAACAATCCCGGTGACTTGAATTCGCAAATCTTGAGTCTGCGTTTGGTCGTTCGCCAAACCCGGCCCCGCAAACTGATGTTCCACCGCGTAGGGCCATTTTCGTTTCAAGACTGCTTGCGTCGTTGACTCACGCAGATATTAGGACGTATGTTTGTTCCAAGCTTGGTGTTGGCCCTACTAGCAACATTAGTGTGTATAAATTTAATTTATAACTCTCTGTAGTACGTTAATTTTAACACTCTGTAGTACGTTTGTACACAGATAAACAGAAAACCGATACTGCTTCAAAAAACTGAATAAGGTAACTTCCTTTTCAACTATTCTTATTCATTACCAAAATGTCCGTGGCTTTGTTCCAAATTGAATCAACTTTATCTAATTAGCCTGACTTTTACTGCACATGCAATAGCTTTCACAGATACTTGGTTTAAACCTGATAATTTAAATTGTGAGATTTTCTGCAGTAATTACGTCGTTTATCGGCGTGATCGGAAAACCAGGGCAGGTGGCGTCCTTATAGCTGTTGACTCACGTCTTCCATCCGGGTTGGTCGACTTGGGCAATGTGTCCGATATTGAAGTCATAGCAGTGAAGCTCTCAATAACTGGATTCAGCCTATTTACCTCCTGCTCGTACATACCGCCTCATTCCAAACTGCTTGTATATAATCAGCATAACTCCGTTATAAGGACTTTGTATTCTCAGTTGCGAGATACAAGATCGCACTACACCCTACGCTTGAGATAGCTTTGGACATTGTGCACCTTGGGGGGCTTGGTGCTACGAATGGAAGACAACGGTCCCGCACACGATGGTTCTATAAAACTAACTTTGTCAAGCTCAATGAGTTGTTTGCCACCCACGACTGGTCAGATCCCTATGCTTGTAATGACATCGAGTCTGCAACCTCAATATTTTATACTTCCCTTAACGCTTTTTTCGACAGTTGTGTCCCATTTCGCTATATTAGTGCTGGTACGGCTAAGCTGCCTTGGTGGTCTAAACAGCTTGTGAGACTTGGCAATATTAAATCCAGGCTATACAAGCGTTTTAAGAGAACAGGTGCATCTGCTGACTATTCTAAATATTTAGTAGCGCGCTCCAACCTCCAGTTGCTGAATCAACAGTGCTATAAAGGTTATCTAGCGCGTCGTAAAACTCAATTTTTTAATAACCCGAAAAGGTTCCGGATTTCCTTCTTCCTTTTTCCTTGGAGCTAAGAGTGCTAACTCAGATCATGATATTTCTGAACTATTTGCAGAATTCTTTAAGTCAACCTATACGTCTAATAGGTTTCTGTCAAGTCCCTATCCTTATAAATTAGATAGCTCTAATAGCATTCACATACCTGTTTTGGATAAAAATACTGTTCTACAAAGTCTTCGGGCACTGAAACCTTCATTTTCCTGGCCCGGATGGTGTTCCCAGCTGTGTGCTGAACTTCTGTGCCGACCCGATTTTTAAACTGTTCAAACTATCTCTTGAATCTGCGGAATTCCCTACAATTTGGAATAAATATTTTATTATACCCTTACATAAAAAAGGTAGTAGGTCAAATATTGAGAACTAAAGGGGCAAAGCTAAGCTCTCAGCTATTCCTAAAACTTTTGAACATATAATAACACGCCAAGTGCAATATCGGTGTAGTTCTTTATTATCACCGTGTTAGCATGGTTTTGTGTCCCGAAGATCAACCTCAACTAACTTGCTTGAGTTCACCTCGTTTGTTATGCATGGTTTCCTGAAAGGTAACCAAACAGATGTAGTCTACACTGATTTTAGCTAAGCATTCGACTCTGTGAACCATGAGCTTTTAATTCATAAACTTGACTTATTGGGTTTTCCGAATCAGTTGTTAATATGGCTTACTAACTATCTTAAAGGCAGAACTCAGCAGGTTTTGTTTAAAAATACTTTGTCTACGTCCATTGACGTAACTTCCGGTGTCCCTCAAGGTAGTCATTTAGGTCCCTTGCTCTTTACCCTCTTCATAAATGACCTACCACAGGTAATTTCTCATTCCCGAAGCCTAATGTATGCGGATGATGTGAAACTTTGTTTCACATATTTGCCTACTGTTCCTTCTATTTGGAGTCATTTCACTGCTGGTGTACAGTTAATTTATTAATATTGAATAACTCGAAATGCAAGCTTATAATACATTTATACTGCACCAAATTTGGCGAATTTGAATGTGTCATTTCGAACCTGTTTACACTGGCAAATTTGAATTTGGCTTCACCTTCCCTGCAAGAATCTTCTACCAGAATACAAAGCCACCGAAAGAAAATGCACCACCTTGATGTTTTAAACACATGTAGAGTAATAATAAATGAAGAATCATGAAGGCTTCTCTCTTTTCTTAGTGGAACTGGTCCAATATCATAAAAAAAATAGTTGAAATTGTTATTTAGCACTGTGCATAATGCAAAAGTTTTCACACGTTAATTACCCATTAAGGTTCTTGCTGGGCAATTCTAAATGTGGAACACAGGCAGGGTTGCTATTTTGAGAAATTGTGGATTTTATTGTTCAGCGAATGAGGCCAAATGCGATGGAATTCTAAATTTGGAAAATTAGATTTGTATGGAAAAAAGCGCCAAATTTGCAATTTTTCGCCAATTTTACCAAATTTGGTGCGGTGTAATGGCGCTTTTGTGGCTTTTCATCGAGTAAAGCCGGTTTTGACATCTTATTTACTAAATGATACTCTTTTGGAACGTATACCTGATGTAACTGATCTAGGTGTTCTTTTTGACCCTAAACTAAGTTTTAATATGCATATTTCATCTATAGCTAACAAAGCCATGGGTGTGCTTGGTTTTGTTAAAATATGGGCTAAAGATTATGATGATTCGTACCTCACGAAAATCCTTTACATATCGCTATTGCTCGTGTGTCTGGTGCCCCTTATATCAAGTTCATATACAGCGGATTGAGTCAGTACAAAAGCAATTGCTGATTTTTCCTTTGCGTGGTCTTAATTGGAATCCAAATATCCATCTGCCCCCTTATAGAAATAGGCTTCTCCTCTTAAATTTGCCTTCTCTGGAAAATCGTAGGATTTTACTAGGTGTAATGTTCCTCCATAAGCTAATTATTGGTGAAGTCGACTCAACTGACCTTGTTAGTCGACTGTTTTTTGCTGTTCCTGCTAGGACATCCAGGCACTATGTGCCTTTTCAATTACCCATTTGTCGTCTAAACCTTGCAAAAAACAATCCTCTGAATGTTTGGTGTTCATACTACAACGACTTATATAGCTGCATCAGCTTTGAATGCTCGTCTGCCTCACTGTAAAATGCAATACTTTCATATTTGCTAACTGCTAAACTAATTACACGACAGTGTTGCACCCAACCAGTTTGATTGATATACACAACTACAAAAAACCGGCAGACACCTATAGCTTTAAACTTACGCTGCGTGGAATCGCGTCCATTCCACCGGCTCCATAATTAATATCCTAAAATATCTCCGAAACCAATTTGGAATATTTCAATTACCTAATAAACAGTTAACTGGAAACAAAGTTTGCCAATATACTATCGGATGCTGCGCGGAATCGCGTCCATTCCGCCAGCAAATCTCATATCGCTCGCAGGACTGCCGAAGTATGTTGCTCGGAATCGCGTCCATTTCGACAATATATACGACTATCAAGTTTGGTTCCTAACGATTTCTACTCACAACTTTAAAGCACGGCATCTACAACTTTCCTGCTAGCTGCACATAATACTATAAATAAATGAATTTATGCTTTGCTTAATTTCTGTTAATTATACTTTTATTATATTCTATAAATTCTTATTGTACATATATATGTTTTTGTTTTCTAACAATACTAGGGATATTAATAGTCGACCGCTTTGTGTTGTGTCGACTTTAAATAAATAAATAATAAATAATAATAAATAAATAATATGGTTGCCCAAAACCTTGCAATTGATCCACAATATGGATATCATACGAAAGGGCAGGTATATAGGTTTCGTTTAACTGCGGTATATTTCGATATATATATCGATAACTGAGTTGTCAAATTATAATGAAATTTGCCTATTATATGTGTATCCAGGGGTGGTCCAGAAGTTTCGTTTGGACCGCGGTATATTTCGATATATAAAAGTAAAAATTAAATATAGTTTAAAAAACTAAAACACCCTTTTTTTTTAAATCGATAACTGCTACAAACAAATAGAAACTAAAAAAAAAAACAATTCCGCCAAATGTTTTTTTTCTCGTACATGATACCCTTATTCATCATAATAAATATAGTTTAAAAAAACTAAAACTCACGTTTTTAAAGAATATTGCACTAAAAAGTTAAATACTCCAGGAAAATTAGACAAAAAATTGAGTCAACTTTGCATTTCATATAGGCAGCGATTTTTTTTTTGCATTCGATAGAGGGCACAACCGTGACCTTAAAACCGGGTTTTCGGGAAAGGGGGGGCGTGTGCCGCGGCCGCTATAGCGAAAATAAGCGGATTTTCGAATATATCTCCTAAACCGGAAGAAATAATAAAATTGTGTTAATGCATTTACTTAGGTAATAAAGCCGTCTACAACTCACCCATACAAACCTTTTTTGCCACTTTTATATTTGCAAAGTTATGAGCAAAAATAACCTAAAAATTTTGCGAGGCATTTCTTCAAAATGCAATAACTTTTTTTTATTGATATTTGGAAAAAAAATGTTTAGTATCTTTTTGAAGTGCTATTTCTTATAAACATTTTGGCATATATATATTGATGGGTGTCTGTTATAGTTCAGGGTGATTTAGAAGTTCAAAGTGGTACAGCAAAAAAAAAATTTTTTTCTAGTGTTTATGTAGTATTTCGGATTTTATTTTGTTGTTGTTATTTGCACTCCTGCGTTCAGTAGCAATGCTGAGTGGACCATTTTAAGCCAACTCATTTCCACACTACCTTGAGGTAGAGTCGTCAGCGCGTTTTTTTTAACGTGGTGTCCCCTGTAGGCCTAATCCACGAATTGTTATTTGATGTAAAGGTGTGCACCTAGGTTGCTGCAACATTAATCAAAAATACATGTGCATAAACTTCAGTTGAGCTTAGCCTTTTTAGACGGTACAGGTGGGATATCAGTTTCTAGTGGTATTTGTTCAAAATTATCAGTAAAAATTTCATCATTTGGTGGTGATTCACTAGTATCTTGTGATAGCGGCAAAGGCATATTATCGTTTATTTCTACATCACTTAACAATCGCATGATATCTGCAAAATTTTCGCATGTTTCTCCGCTGCAATGTTGACAAGCTGAACAGCATTTTAAACCAGCTTTGCGGCTTTGTTCCCACAATATAAAGCAATAAAAAAGCGTTCGCCAATTGAACTTAACTGCTCTTATTCAACTAGCTCCTTAAGAAATAATTGCGCACCAGATGCTAGCTCAGGATATTTTTGAAATGTTGTGAGAATTTTGATTTTACCTATATTGTAAGTCGCTGAAGTTGTATCGCAGCCAGAAAAAGCATTGAGAAACAGTAAGTTTTTTTGTACGATTTCTTCATATTTGAAACTGGAACTTGAATATATTTTTCCGCTGTACGTCTTTTTTTTCGCTTTTTTAAAAAAATATTACTTCTATCAGATGCCAAAGTAGTCATTAACACAAGTATATCTATATCTTCAGCAACAATGGTGACAGAATCAAAAAGGAAGGACTCTTGAATTGCAGTTGTAACGATTAAACGATCTGCGTCATTGTCAGCCTGGACTATTTTGTGGCATGATTGTTGTAATTCACTCTTTAAAAGATCGATAAAGGATTTTTTATTATTTTCATTACCGAGAAATTTTTCCTGAGATATCGGTGGAATGGTATTAATGTTGCATATTATGTCAGTTGAGTAATAATTTTTTGACCTTCTTAAACGTTCCCACGATTTAGTACCAGCAGCGTTTGGATTATCCGAATATCAATCAAATATAATAATCACATTGGTACCGAAATTATGTTTCATATATTGTGAATACTTTTCACAAATAATTTTGAATGATACATTACGATCCCATATAACAGTGTGTATAAGATAACCTCCGTCAATAATAAATACATTATTTTCTCCCAAACTTAGTGTTGAATCCAAAGGTAACAAGTAAGGAAAGCTGTCCGAAGGCTGTGCCGAAGGCTAAATACCTTTCATGAATAAGCGTCACGATTTTCACTGTTTGATCCCAGTACAGCCTGTGTGAATTTAACTTAAGCTCATACCGAAATTATCGGAACTATCGATTATATGGGGGCGATGTGTTATATTGGTCCAATCTCACTGATTTTTAACACCGACATTCCACATTCTAAAATAGCAATAGTTACGAAATTTCACGTTCCTACCCATATAACTACAGGAGTTATCTACCAAAATCCGTTTATTGGAACAATCGATTGTATGGGGGCTATGTGAAATATTTATCCCATCTCCATGATTTTCAACATCGATATTTCACATATAAAAATAGCAATACGTCCAAAATTTCACGTTCCTACGTGTTTAATTACAAGATTTATAGCCCAAAATCCATTTATCGGAACAATCGATTGTATGGGAGCTATGTGAAATATTTATCCCATCTCGATGATTTTCAACATCGATATTTCACATATAAAAATAGCAATACTTACAAAATTTCACGTTCCTAGGTGTTTAATTACAGGAGTTATAGCCCAAAATCCGTTTATCGGAATAATCGATTGTATGGGAGATATATTTAATATCGGCCCGATCTTGCTGGTTCCGACAAATGATTCCTATATTGGAAAATGGTGACCGCATACAAAATTTCAGCCAAATATCTCAAAAACTGTTTGCGTTCAAACAGACAGACAGACAGACAGACAGACGGACAGACCGACATGGCTAAATCAACTCATCTCGTCATCCTGATCATTTCGGTATACTTATTGATGGGTCTATCTCTTCTTCCTCTCATACTTACAAACATCGGACCAAAGTTATAATACCATTTCATGTTCATGAAAGGTATAAAAACGCTTTGAATAACGTGGACTTGCGTCGGCTTAGGTCGCAATGGTGCTAAGTACCATTTTTCAAATTTTACAGGAGAGACAAAAAACAAATAAAAACATAAATTTAAATTAGGAGTTTCGGTTTTTTACGTCATGTTACTCAATTTTAGAGTACAATAAGTGCACGCTCATAAAAAAACAAAAATTTCTAATTTTCGCCGAGTTATATGCATTTTTGGGACTTAGCACCTTGTCGCCAGCTACTTTTTATTTTTTTCACTGGACTTAGCACCTTTTCCGAAATCAAAAACCCGAGTGAACCAAAGCAATTTTCTGAGTATGAGGGTTCTTAGAGGTTCTTCCGTAGAATTTTTACCTAGTCTAAGATTTCTTATATTAAGCCTGGTTCTACCACAATCCGCGCTTAAAGCTCAAATGACCTATTTTTTGAAGCTCTGTTACTCTGCAATTAGTAGCAATATTTGCACCAAAATACATTATTCTGAAAGCCTAGACGTTTCTCTTTATCACACAACAGCGTTTTACTATCGCCGATTCATAGCAGAAAAGCACGAGCAGATTTTATTGCACAGCTTTTGACGAAAATGGACTTTTGTGAAAGTCGACCAGTAAATGTAGATGGAAGGCTGAATATGATAGCCCAAAGATTTGTCTTTACTAATCAAGGTCAAGTTATGTGTCAGTTGCAAAGGAGAAGTGAGGTCAGCCATTTAACATTTTTTTACGTTTCTACTTGTGCAGTCGAACCCATAAATGTGAAAATTGACTTTGCACCGAGTGACCTGATTTTTCCGTTGCGAGCTCTCCGCTAAAAACTTCTTTTTAACAAAAACAAATAGCTTTTTTGAAAGTCTTTAAGCTCGTAGCTTTTAGCTTTATTGCAAAAACAAATAATTCATATAATATGTACATTCATTTAGAGAAAATGTAAAAAAAAAAATACAACATATCCGCTTTCCATAAGCTTTACATAAAAAGATTATTCGTGGGGTAATTCATCGTAATACTGATGGTGATCTTTTGGTAAAGTATTTTTTAAACATTGAAGGTCTTCGTATTTTCGACCTTGATTTTCCTTCTTTCGCAGTGAAGTGGTTGTAAGCTATTCCAGGCTAATGGAACAAAAGATTGGTCAATTCTTTGAGGAAGATGTTGCCATGAGTTCGTGAATCTCAATTTATAAAAAAGTTCTTTATCTGCTGTGTATTTTATTGCGCGAATGTCAGTGACTTTTGCATCGCCTTTAATGCGTCCAGGCCTAAGGCTTTTTATAAATGCAAGATTCTTAAAGGACTTGAAGAAATTATGATTTAGATATTCCACCTTATAGGGTTCAGGCTTTTTTCGAGCAGACTCACATATGCCAATATATTCTGCCGGAACATCTATTCTACGATTTTTCATTGCCCGCTCTATAGTTGAATGAACGCTGTCAGCTTCCATTTGAGTATGCCCAGTCTCTAAAATTTTTTGCTCGATAGTTATTTGATGCTTAGCAGCTGTGTTGATCAAAGCATTGCTCATGGTAACGTTTCGGTTTTGGTATGTGCATCCGTCGCTGTAAAATATTATTTTTGTGTTGGGCTCGTTTCCAGTAATATCAGGAATAATTTTTGTTTCAATAAAATATACCCAAACACTAGCGAACTCATCGGAAGACACTCCACCCTCTACTTCATTCCAAATGAAACAGTACCCCTTTTTGTTTATTATGTTATAAAATACTAAATTAAGCACTTGCAACTTTGAGCGATAATATAGACTACTAACTTTCGATTTAGGAGCCATTAGCACGGCTTGAAGATCGACAGTAAAAACAATTGGTTCTTCACGTTTATCCTTCTCCTTTTCTTTTCTAGCTTCATTTTTTCTTTCTTGATGAAGAGTATATTCATCAACCGAAATATTTCCTGTCGAATATCGCGCACAAATTTCGCATTGGTCCTTTTTAGGAGCAAACAATTTTAAATTTTTCTTCTCGAAAGCCTCATAAAAAAGTGCAATGGATAATGGAGTGGTTTTGTGTTCAATGGATAATGGAGTGGTTTTGTGTTCAGTACACCAAATACTTACATAAAAGTCGTATATCATTTTTTTCGTACTCCAATCAGGTAAAAGATACTTTTTTTGTGTTGTTGCACGACAATAATGCGACTCCATTACTGGCAAGGAATCCAAAAACGAATTCAAACTTTCTCGCCCAGTGGAGCACGAACAATTTTTCAAAATTTTCGAAGGTTTGCTAGATAGAAGAGGTGCTTTAACCCAATTCAACACGGCATCTCTCCCAATGTCCAGGGTATTTAAGAAAGATGTTTGACAAACAGGAATATATCTATCCTTAACTTTAAAATAGTATTTCAAAGTACGACTTCTTCTAGTCTGATCTGCTACAGCTCGATTTCTGGGCCTGGAAATTTCCACACTTTGTGTCAATGTTTGAACGTATGTTTTTTTTGCTTCCAGTCCATTTGCCAAAATTGTTCAAAAAGTTGCAATCTTTCTTCGTTAGTGATTTTTGCACATTTTCTTAATGCATTATTTGCTTACAGCGCTGCTTTATTTTTCGAGCAACCCGCTTTTTTTCATAATTCCAAGCGTTATTACCTTTCGCTTTTCCGTAGTATGACTTACCTCTCTCTCTTAAACTTTTATTTCGAGCCTTGAACCAAGATGGTTCCGCAACATTCCTTCTCTTTTTCCTCTTTTTGGATTTTTCAGGCAGGTTGGAGTTTTCAGGCAGTGAATTGTCGGTATCACTATGGAATCCATAAGGCACTAGCCCGCTAATACAATCATATGAATCAATTCCGAATTCGTCGACCTTATTCTGTTTATCCTCTGTTACCCGTTGCATATCGTTAATTTCTTCTTTTTCCGGCTATTAGCTAAGTATTATGATTATTAATAATATTTTTTTATTTGTACAATATTAAGTAGAGCATTTGGAAAAACTTACCTTTTAGCAACCAAAACCAGCAGAAACACGTGAATTAATTTTATAATAAAATTATAAAGAGTACGACGCATTGAAGTAAAAGTAATGGCCAACTGGTTTTCATGTCCACTATATCCAAAGTGTTCAGTATATGAAATTTTGAGCCATATGCATTCATAGTCGAAATAAAGTAGGTACTTAAGTTTATGTCGGTTTTTATGACAGATAGGGCGTTGGAAATTGTGTCAAAAAACCCACGCTAACTTTATTAGCTACAATTTTTCGAATATGAATATGCCCCATATACTTTAACTTTAAATTTTCAAATTCGCTTGGACTTAGCACCTTTTCCTTTCATTGGTGGACTTAGCACCTTTTCTAATCAATGCAAAATACGCATTTAAAAACAGAATTGTTATGCAATTCATGATTTAAGTAGTGTATATTACCTGTTTCTAGCATTCTGCATCAAAACCTGAAAAAATCCAAAAGGTGGACTTAGCACCATTGCGACCTAAGCCGACGCTTGGTACCCTTTCGCATACCTTTTTCTGAAAATAGGGCTAATGGAAAGGGTGCTAGCTCATACTAAAAATCAAGGACTGAAACCGAAACCGAAACCGTAACCGATTAAAACCGATTCATTTTTCAAAACCGAAACCGAAACCGTAACCGTTATTTTGATCTGGAAAAGACCGAAACCGAAACCGTTTCAAAAGCCGGAACCGGTTCCAAACGGTTTTGAATTTTTTCAATACCTTACTTCTGTGAGTGGGCACATAGGTACTTCCTTTTACAAACAGGTACCCTGAAAGTTTTCATGGAAGATTGTCGAGCCACGTTTTGACTATAGTTGAATGAAGCGATCGAAACAAATTTACGAGATCCGAAAAAGAAATGTTCAGGCTTTTCTCGGAAAGCGCCACTAATTTTAATGTTTTTACCGATTTATACATTTCATTTGGCTTCCATTTTAATATTTTTTTAATAAAAAAGTAGAGTTAACTTTAGGAATTTGTTTTGCAGAAATTTCATCCATGCATAGCGTTAATAAATGTATTATTATATTGGAGAAATCCCATCATTGCCGCAGGAAAAAAGTTATGAAAATGCAGACCTATTTCGTAGCTACATAGGTAGTTGAGTATTTTAGTAGTCAATTTTTTTTTTCGTGTTATCTAAGCTGGAGTTAAATGGTGGGCGGCGAGCAGTTTATTATTATTGTTGTTGCTATATTATATGGTTGAGGGAGTTGGCCGGGGTGGCCGGTTCGAGTCCCACCTCAACCAAAGTCTTTTTAATTTTATTTATTTTATTATTTTTATATTCCATCAAGTCTCATGGACTGTGTTTGGTTCTTTTTAATTATTGGTATGTACCATCAAGTCTAGCGGACTGTGTTTTGGTAATTACACTCTGTATGTATTAATTGGGGCGAGCACTTTGGCTCTGAGAATGCATTGTTGGCTATTCTCACTTCCTTAGAAGACCCCTCAAAATTGTTGGTGGTGAGCACTTGGGCTCTGAGGCATTGGCGACTATTGGCTTACCCCATTTTACTTATGAAAAACCACTTGTGTTTTGTTACACCTTATATTTATTATTTGGTGGTGAGCACTTGGGCTCTGAGGCATTGGCGACATTGGCTTACCTCATTTTACTTATGAAAAACCACTTTTTATGACTGCGACTATAAGCTATGTATTCCGAATATTCCATAAATTATCTGCGAATTACAATAATATGTAATGCAGATGAAATAAACGAAACCATGTTATGTCGCTTAAACACGTGTTTTTATTTGGAAACCGAAACCGGAACGAAACCGTAACCGAAACCGAAATAAATTTTGAAGAACGAAACCGGAAAAGAAACCGAAACACGTTGCAAAAACCGAAACCGAAATCGGAACGTTTTTTTAATCGGTTTCAGACCTGGCTAAAAATATTTTTTCACATTATCAATTGATTCCTGGGATGCACATATTCGCTGAAATATCAGCAAAGGATCTATAGCTACCGTAAGTGTATTTAACACTATCGAATGAAACATTCGGCAGAGCCAACTATAATAATTTGAGTGGCCAAAACTAAAAAGCAGTTACTACTCTACCTCAAAGTAGTGTGGAAAGGGTTCGTACAATTCGTTATTGAAATCGGCTTAAAATGGTCCACTAGCAGTATTTCTGGGGTTACAATCAGTCTCAGCATTGCTACTGAACGCAGGAGTGCAAATAACAACAACAAAATAAAATCCCAAATACTACATAAAACCTAGAAAATTTTTTTTTTTTTGCTGTACCACTTTGAACTTCTAAATGACCCTGAACTATAACAGACAACCATCAATATATATATGCCAAAATGTTTATAAGAAATAGCACTTCAAAAAACTACTAAACATTTTTTCCCAAATATCAATAAAAAAAAGTTATTGCATTTTGAAGAAATGCATCGCAAAATTTTTAGGTTATATAAAAGGTATATATAAAGGTGGCAAAAAAGGTTTGTATTGGTGAGTTGTAAACGGCTTTATTACCTAAGTAAATGCATGCATTAACACAACTTAATTATTTCTTCCGCTTATTTTCACTATAGCGAACGCGGGACACGCCCCCCAGTCCCGAAAACTCGGTTTTAAGGTCACGGTTATGCAAAAAAAAAAATTGTTGCCTATATGAAATGCAAAATTAATGTCTAATTTTCCTGGAGTAAAAAATAATTTAAATAAAAAACTAGTTGTATTGTGAAAAAAACGTCGGGCGATCGATTGACGAAAATTATGGCACAAGCGGCCCACGCTTTTTCCACAATAATTTATACTCGTTATACCCAGTGTACTAGTACTAGTACAAGGGTATATTAACTTTGTTCACATAACGGCTGTTTGTAACGGCACAAAATAATCGAGATAGATATAGAGTTCCATATATGAAAGTTCTTAGGATTAAAAGAGGAGTTGATTAAGCCATGTCCGTCCGTGTACACGATAACTTGAGTAAAAATTGAGATATTTGCATGAAATTTTGTACACAGGTTACTTTCTGGCCAAGGTAGGTTGCTATTGAAAATGGGCGAAATCTGATGGTAACCACGCCCCCTTTTTCGATATCGAAAATTTCGAAAATCACACAAATTGACTTATCTCGGCAGCTGAAATGGCTAAAATGATATAATTTTATAGGTGAGTCCCCCTGGTCATTCTCTTATGATTTTTCCATAAATTTTTTATAGTGGACGTGGCACCGCCCACTTTTAAGAGAGGCGTTTTTGAAAATTTGACTGGTCGTAACTTTTAAACTGATTACGATAGAACGATGGAATTCGGCACAAAGCATACTAGTATCGTTGGGAGTATACCTGATGAAAGTGGATAAAATCGCCCTTCAGCAACGCCCACTTTCGATATCGAAAATTTCTAAAATCACACAAATTGACATATCTCGGCAGCTGAAATGGCTAAAATGATATAATTTTATAGGTGAATCCCCCTGGTCATTCTCTTATGATTTTTTCATACATTTTTTATAGTGGGTGTGGCACCGCCAACTTTTAAGGGAGGCGTTTTTGAAAATTTGACTGGTCTTAACTCTTAAACAGATTACGATAGAATGATGGAATTTGGCACAAAGTATACTAGTATCGTTGGGAGTATACCTGATGAAAGTGATTTGCTAATTTAAATATATATAAAAGATGGTATCTTCTACAAAAGGACATTTCCAATTTTTGCAAAAAAAATTTTTTTTGTATGATGTTGTTGGGCATTGCATTAGTAACTATTAGCAAAAAAAAAATTGTTTGGCACTTTAAGGGAGCGGAAGTTATTTACATCAAAAAGTAAGGAATTTCGAAAAGTGGTGATAGCTATAACTTTGAAAATAATTTGAATTTCGAAAAACTGGCCTAAACGTATTTTTTTCAATTTAAAACTTTGTCACAAATTGGGCGTAAGTATATTAGAAGTAAGAAATGCATTCAACTATAAGTAATATTTTGAGGGCTCACGAACAATGTACATATATGTTATACCGTAGCATAAATAAATATTAATTTTATAAACTAACTAATAAATTTATTGAGTTCGTTTTTCCACGATTATAATATATATAGAAAATATATAACTTATAGGTACTACTATTGTTTCCATACGCTGGGTATTTAATGTTCGGCTTACCCGAACTTAGACTTCCTTACTTGTTATACCTTTCATGAACATGCAATGGTATTATAACTTTGGTCCGATGTTTGTAAATATGATAAGAAGAATAGATAGACCCATCAATAAGTATACCGAAATGATCAGGATGACGAGATGAGTTGATTTAGCCATGTCCGTCTGTCCGTCTGTCCGTCTGTCTGTTTGAACGCAAACTAGTCCCTCAATTTTTGAGATATCAGGCTGAAATTTTGTATGTGGCCACCATTTTGTAATATAGGAATCATTAGTCGGAACTGACAAGATCGGACCAGTATAACATATAGCCCCCATACAACCGATTGTTCAGATATAAGGTTTTTTGGCCAAAACTTCCGCAATTAAAAAGTTAGGAACGTAAAATTTTGCAACTCGAGTACTTTCTATTTATGTAGTGTATATAGTGAAAATCAACAAGATCGGGCAAATGTAACATATAGCCCACATACAAACGATTGTTCAGATATAAGGTTTTTTGGCCAAAACTTCTGCAATTAAAAAGTTAGGAACGCAAAATTTTGCAACTCGAGTACTTTCTATTTATGTAGTGTATATAGTGAAAATCAACAAGATCGGGCAAATCTAACATATAGCCCCCATACAACCGATTGTTCAGATATAAGGTTTTTTTCCCAAAACTTCCGCAATTAAAAAGTTAGGAACGTAAAATTTTGCAACTCGAGTACTTTCTATTTATGTAGTGTATATAGTGAAAATCAACAAGATCGGGCAAATGTAACATACAGCCCCCATACAACCGATTGTTCAGATATAAGGTTTTTTGGCCAAAACTTCTGCAATTAAAAAGTTAGGACCGTAAGATTTTGCAACTCGAGTACTTTCAATTTATGTAGTGTATATAGTGAAAATCAATATGATCGGGTAAATGTAACATATAGCCCCCATACAACCGATTGTTCAGATATAAGGTTTTTTGCCCAAAACTTCTGCAATTAAAAAGTTAGGAACGTAAAATTTTGCAACTCGAGTACTTTCTATTTATGTAGTGTATATAGTGAAAATCAACAAGATCGGGCAAATGTAACATATAGCCCACATACAAACGATTGTTCAGATATAAGGTTTTTTGGCCAAAACTTCTGCAATTAAAAAGTTAGGAACGCAAAATTTTGCAACTCGAGTACTTTCTATTTATGTAGTGTATATAGTGAAAATCAACAAGATCGGGCAAATCTAACATATAGCCCCCATACAACCGATTGTTCAGATATAAGGTTTTTTGCCCAAAACTTCTGCAATTAAAAAGTTAGGAACGTAAAATTTTGCAACTCGAGTACTTTCTATTTATGTAGTGTATATAGTGAAAATCAACAAAATCGGGCAAATGTAACATATAACCCCCATACAACCGATTGTTCAGATATAAGGTTTTTTGGCCAAAACTTCTGGAATTAAAAAGTTAGGAACGTAAAATTTTGCATCTCGAGTACTTTCTATTTATGTAGTGTATATAGTGAAAATCAACAAGATCGGCCAAATGTAACATATAGCCCCCATACAACCGATTGTTCAGATATAAGGTTTTTTTCCCAAAACTTCCGCAATTAAAAAGTTAGGAACGTAAAATTTTGCAACTCGAGTACTTTCTATTTATGTAGTGTATATAGTGAAAATCAACAAGATCGGGCAAATGTAACATACAGCCCCCATACAACCGATTGTTCAGATATAAGGTTTTTTGGCCAAAACTTCTGCAATTAAAAAGTTAGGACCGTAAGATTTTGCAACTCGAGTACTTTCAATTTATGTAGTGTATATAGTGAAAATCAATATGATCGGGCAAATGTAACATATAGCCCCCATACAACCGATTGTTCAGATAAAAGGTTTTTTGCCCAAAACTTCTGCAATTAAAAAGTTAGGAACGTAAAATTTTGCAACTCGAGTACTTTCTATTTATGTAGTGTATATAGTGAAAATCAACAAGATCGGGCAAATGTAACATATAGCCCCCATACAACCGATTGTTAAGATATAAGGTTTTTTGGCCAAAACTTCTGCAATTAAAAAGTTAGGAACGTAAAATTTTGCATCTCGAGTACTTTCTATTTATGTAGTGTATATAGTGAAAATCAACAAGATCGGGCAAATGTAACATATAGCCCCCATACAACCGATTGTTCAGATATAAGGTTTTTTGCCCAAAACTTCTGCAATTAAAAAGTTAGGGACATAAAATTTTGCAACTCGAGTACTTTCTATTTATGTAGTGTATATAGTGAAAATCAACAAGATCGGGCAAATATAACATATATGTAGCCCCATACAACCGGTTGTTCCGATATAAGGTTTTTTGGCCAATACTTCCGCATTTAAAAAGTTAGGAACGTAAAATATTGCACCTTTAGTACTTTCTACATATGTATTGTGTATATATAGCCTCCATACAATCGATTGTTCCGATAACTCGGATCCTATTATTTTGTAAGTTCTTTTTAAATTATAACAAAGATGTGTAATGTGTATAGTAAATATAGTTAAATTGAAACAGGCTGTACTGGGGATCGAACAGTGAAAATCGTGACGCTTATTCATGAAAGGTATATAGCCTTCGGCACAGCCGAAGACAGCTTTCCTTACTTGTTTTTTAATTATTTTCAACTTTTTAGTTCAATAATCTTTAAAAACGTGAGTTTTAGTTTTTTTAAACTATATTTATTATGATGAATAAGGGCATCATGTACGAGCAAAAAAAATTTGGCGAAATCGTTTTTTTAGTTTCTATTTGTTTGTAGCAGTTATCGATTTAAAAAAAAAAATGGCACAGTATGAAAGGTTAGGTTCAAGTGGCTGCCGCAGGGGCACACTTAGGACAGTTTTGAAAGGGCCGTTGTGATACACAGAGCCACAATGCCTGAGGAAAAATGAGGAAATTCTTATTGATATTATTAAGTGCAATTTCCTCTTATTTCTTTTCGATTTCTTTTTATATGTGTTATTAATAAGAAAATCTTTTCAAGATTTCCTTAAAAATATGAAAAAAAATTAAAATTCTTATTTTAATAGGATGATCTTAGGGTTCCTAATAAGAAGATTTGACTTATTAATGTTTTCAAAGGGAAATCTTGCAGAAAACGAACTGATTTCTTGGGGTTTCTAACAAGAAGATTTGACTTATTAATGTTTTCAAAGGGAAATCTTGTAGAAAACGAACTGATTTCTTAGGGTTCCTAACAAGAAGATATGACTTATTAACTGATTTCCGCATAATTTTATGTGTTAAGAAGATGATCTTAGGGTTCAAGATTTCCCTTTGAAAACATTAATAAGTCAAATCTTCTTGTTAGGAACCCTAAGAAATCAATTCGTTTTCTGCAAGATTTCTCTTTGAAAACATTAATAAGTCAAATCTTCTGGTTAGGAACCCTAAGAAAACAATTCGTTTTCTGCAAGATTTCTCTTTGAAAACATTAATAAGTCAAATCTTCTTGTTAGGAACCCTAAGAAATCGGTTTGTTTTCTGCAAGATTTCCCTTTGTAAACATTAATAAAATTTTCTCTTCAAATATAAAAAGAACTTCTTCTTGAAGAAAATCTATAGAGATATCATATGACTTTTGTTCTATTTTATTAGGCATTGTGGGCTCTGTGTACCACCAACACAAGGAAAGTCAGTCGCGGGACCCGGCCATATGAAAAATCCCTGAGTTGTTGGGAATTTCCACATAGCAGAATCCTGGGACTGACACTCCTAAACCGACACCGTTACTCCTCCTCGAACCACTTAGATGACTTTATGAAGGCCATCAAGACCTTTATTTCCAGTTCCGCGATCTGCCTTAGGCTATCCAGGAAGGCTACTCCCAAGAAGCGCGTTCTCGTGCCGCTTAAAGCCGGGCAGTTGCAGATGAGGTGCTTTACCGTTTCCTCTTCCTCATCAACTTTGCAGCTCCTACAGCATCGTCGGCAGGGCACACCTAGCCTTTCTGTACAATATGGGTATCAAACGAAAGGGGAAGGTCCGAGGTTTGATTTGGACCTCGATATATTTCGATAAATTTATCGATAACTGAGTTATCAGACAAAATATTATTGCCCAAAAACCTTAAAATTTCCCCATAATATGGGTGTCAAACGAAAGGGGAAGGCCCCAGGTCTCATTTGGACATCGATATATTTCGATAAATTGATCGATAACTGAGTTATCAGTCAAAATATTATTGCCCAAAAACCTTATAATTTCCCTACATATGGGTATCAAACTGTTGCATTGAACACAGCCATGTGAAATGTCATGTAAATGTCAATTTAATGAATAAACATTTTTTTCTTTCCTTCCTTTCTTGAACTTTATAAAACGTAAGACGTGTTTCATTTTAATCCACAAAAATCAATATTCATCAGCATCAAGTTATGGGCTAACGCTATCATTTTAATAAATTGTGTTAAAATAAAACTGCATAAACCGTTTGAATAGAATATTTTGTAATTAAATGAACAATTTCGCGTTTCTTCTGCATTTTTTTCTTCGTATGCCCACTTCAAATCAGTAGTTGAGGTTACGGTCGATTAAATTGTTGCTGCAATGAACGTACAACTGCCCTTTGAGCGCTTGAAAGGCAGAGAAAATTTTGGAACGTGGAAAGTTGGAGCTAGAGCTCATTTAATTACTAAAGGGTTGTGGAAATACTGTGAAGCGGAAGTCAAGGATGACACAAAACAGGATGAGCTGGATAAAAATTTAAAAGCATTAGCTGAAATCACGCTGCTGGTTGACTCAAGTGTATACACGCATATAGAAGGCTGCGCATATGCTAAACAAGGTTGGGATGCATTGGTGTCTGCTTTTGAAGATCAAGGAATCGTGAGAAGGGTCGCGTTACTCAAGCAATGGATATCATTAAAGTTAGATGACTGCGAATCATTGCAGGATTATGTAACACAAAATCTATCATTATACTCAAAGATAAAATCTGCGGATTTTAAAATTGACGAACAAATAGCGGGTGCGATAATGCTGTGCGGATTGCCAGATGGCTTTAAGCCTATGGTAATGAGCATTGAAACAAAAGGGGATGAGCTCACCGTCGACTACGTTAAAAAAATTCTCTTACAAGAAATTGAATTTGAGTCAAATGAGTCCACAGCACTAATAGCAAAAAAGGCCTCACAAAAATATATTAAGCAAAAGCCGAGAAAAGTGAAATGCTTTGAATGCGGTGGATCTCATTTCAAAAGACAATGTCCAAAAGTCAAGAGTGAAAAGGTGGTACTCTATAGTTCGTTTATTGCGCAAAAATCATCGACAAGTGATTGGTATTTTGATAGTGGTGCGACCGCACACATGGTAAACAACGATAAACTTATGCAAAACATATCGGATCCACTTTGTAACATTGATCAAACTATTGTTAAAGATGGTGAAATTAGGTTAGGTTAGGTTAGGTTCAAGTGGCTACCGTAGAGGCACACCTAGGCCAGTATTAAAAGGCCCGTTGTGATACCACCAACACTAGGAAAGTCAGTTCCGGGACCCTGCCATATGGAAAATCCCGGTATTAACGGAATTCTCCAAATAGCAGAATCCCGGGACTGACTTTCCTATACCGACACCGTTACTCCTCCTCGAACCATTTAGATGACTTGATGAAGGCCATCAGGTCCTTTATGTCCAGCTCCGTGACCTGGCGTAGGCTAACCAGGAAGGGAACTCCCAAAAAGCGCATTCTCGCGCCACTTAAAGCCGGGCAGTTGCAGATGAGGTGCTCCACTGTTTCCTCCTCCTCATCATCCTTACAACTCCTACAGCATCGTCGGTAGGGCACACCAAGTCTTTCTGCGTGCCTACCAATGAGGCAGTGCCCAGTCAATACGCCTATTAATATGGAGATTTCTCTTCTCCTTAGGGCATAAATTTGTCTTGATCTTTTATGATCCCATTTCGGCCAGGTTTCTTTGGATATCCGGCATCCTGGAGATTGCAGACATCTTTCGTTGGCTTGGCGGAGTGTGTACTCCTTCAGCATAAGCTTGCATGTGGCAAACGGCATACCTAAGCGCTCTTTATCCCGAAGAACCTGCTTGGTCGTGCCCTGCCTCGCAAGTTCGTCTGCCCTACAATTTCCCTCAATGTCCCTATGCCCCGGGACCCATGTGAGGTTCACGCGATTCTGTTGGGCCATCTCTTGTAGAGATCGACGACAGCTGAGCGTCAGTTCAGAGTTGAACGAATAAGAGCCAAGGGATTTGATGGCCGCCTGGCTGTCGCTGAATATAAAAATGTCGTGTCCGATAGTGTGTTGGCCTATCCAAGCCGCGGCGTCCATGATTGCTGAAACTTCAGCCTGGAAGACACTGCAGTGATCAGGTAGTCTGAAGGAGAGCTCAAGGTTCAGATCCTTTGAATAAACCCCTCCTCCAACTCTGCCGTCTAACTTCGAGCCATCAGTATAAATGGAAGTGCCGCCATGAGTGGCGGGACTCCGATCCGTGCTCTCCCATTCTTCCCTGCTGGGAATGTTGATTTTAAAACAGCTATCTCCGACTGTTGTGGTCGCACAACGATCCGTGCTCAGCGGAAGAAAGCTATAGGATCCCAAAATACAGGCGTGTCCAGTAGTGCTTGCGCCCCAGCCGGACGTTTCCCTTAGACGCAGAGCCGATGCTGCTGCTACCCGGTGCCCTTCCAGATCGAGTGGCAAAATGCCAAGAATGGCCTGGAGTGCTTCATTGGGCGTTGTTCTTAACGCACCGCTTATACAGATCATGCAAGATCTGTGTATTTTACCTAGCAGATTAAGGTTTGTTGCCTTGCTCAGCGCAGGCCACCATACCACAACTCCATAGAGCATGATTGGTCGAATGATTGCGGTGTAGATCCATTTACATATTTTGGGGCTGAGCCCCCATTTCTTTCCAATGGCTCTTTTGCATGTGTAGAGTGCAATACACGCTTTCTTCTGGCGCTGAAGAAACATTCTCCTTCCAGGTTAGTTTCCTATCCAGAACTGTGCCTAAGAACTTGGCTTTGTCAGCCAGGTTCAGGTGCACATCATTCAGTTTTGGTAGTGTTAGCGGTGGTATCTTATAGCGGTTGGTGAAAAGAACCAGTTCTACTTTTCCCGGGTTGATGCTCAGTCCGCAGCGCGAGCACCATGAGGAAACCTCTCGCAGTGCTACTTGCATCAAGTCGCACAGGGTTTGTGCGAATTTGCCCCTATATACTATAGCTAAGTCGTCTGCATATGCCACTACCTTCCCGCCCCCCCAGCTTGTGTCTCGCAGCATCGGGTTGACAGTGAGGTTCCATAGAAGCGGGGAGAGAACACCACCCTGAGGCGTTCCCCTTGTGACATAGCGTGATAAGTCAACCGAGCCCAGTAATGAAACTATTCGTCTACCCCTTAGCAGTTGATCAATAAGTCCAATAAGAGACCTGCTTATGCCCAGACTTGTTAAAGCGGTGTTTATAGCATCAGGGCTTATGTTGTTGAAGGCTCCTTCAATATCTAAAAAGGCCGCAAGACAGTACTCCTTCTCATACAGCGATTTTTCAATAACAGAAACTAGGCTGTGAAGCGCAGTTTCTGTAGATTTCCCTTTGGTGTATGCATGCTGATAGCTACAGATCAGGTTGCTATCAATAGTAGAGGAGAGGTAGTCATTTATTATCCTCTCGAAGGTTTTGAGCACAAAGGATGAGAGACTGATCGGCCTGTAGTCCTTCGGCTCGTAATGAGACGCCTTCCCCGCCTTAGGAATAAACACTACCGTGGCACTTCTCCAGGAGCACGGAATGTAGCTAAGAGCCAGGCAGGCTGTATAGAGAAATACCAGCCATTTGGCTGATGTCTCCAGCGTGTTTATGAGTTGTGCGGGTATAATCCCGTCTGGCCCGGCAGCCTTGAACGGTTCGAAGCTTTAAACCGCCCACCTAACCTTTTCCTCCGTGATGGGTATGTATACAGCCAGGTTTGTTGTAGGTGCTACGGGTTCCTCATGCAAGTTCCCTGGGAAGTGCGTATTCAAGAGCAGCTCTAGGGTTTCCCTCTCCGTGCTGGTCCAGGATCCGTCAGGTTTGCGCAAATAGCTTGTGGCTGTTTGAGTTTTTGAGAGCACTCGTCTAAGTCTCGCTGTATCGTCGACATTTTCGACCCCAGTGCAGAAATTTCTCCACGATACTCTCTTCGCCTGCCTCAGAGCTTTTTTGTAGGCCCTGAGTTTAACTTTATATTCGAGCCATTGAGTCTCCGTGCCAAGGCTCTTGGCCTTATTAATTGTGTCCTACATGATTTTCGGAGCGAGTCCAGGTCGTAGGACCACCAATGCGGCCTATGTTTACCGCGTGGTTTTGGCACTGGGCAAGCCTGCTCTAAGGCATTCGAGAGCGCCGTTGTAAAGGTCTTTACCAGATCCTCCAACTCCCCTACTGATGAGGGGACTTGTGGGGGCAGTGCTGGTAAGTCCGTAGATAGTATTTCATTGTGTAGCTGCCAGTTAGTGTTACGTGGGTTGCGTTTCACAACCGGCTGCTCAACAGAAAAGTCTAGAACTATTTCTACGTACCGGTGGTCGGAGAATGAGTGCTCATCGAGAACGCGCCATTTTCTGACCCACTCATAAGCGCCTTCGCTGCAAATAGTGAGATCTATTACCTCCCTACGGGTTTTAGTAATAAACGTAGGTTCGTTACCCACGTTGCAAACTACCAGGTTGGTTGTTAACAAATAGTCAAACAACGACTCTCCTCTAGCATTGATATCGGAGCTTCCCCACTGGACGTGATGAGCATTGGCGTCAGTTCCGATAATAAGATGACCCATGGAAAAATTTGCCACCAGGTCTTTTACCTCCCTCTGTGGCGGAGGTTCTTCGGCGTCGTAGGGCATATAGACCGACGCCATCGTCAGACTGGTACTGTCGACTGTTAAACTGGCAGCTGTAACGTCACCATTGGTATAGTTGGGCAAGAGAAATGCATTCAGCTCAGACTTAACTAAAATACAGGCTCTAACCCTGCCCCCCTCGCTGGCTCGAATAAGCTTATAACCCTTAGTCCCCAAACCGCAAATCCTTGAGCTGTTGACCCAGGGTTCTTGGATGAGGACCACATCTACGTCGCCTTTAGAGAGACGACTGATTAAAGCAGCCGAGGCTGCTTTAGATTTGTGCAGGTTTATCTGAATCACCACCAACATGAGAGTGCTCAGACTTCCCTGCCACCGCCGTATCGTCGAGTTCCACCTCGTCTGGAGGCTTATCTTTCAACGACGATTTCTTCAGACCACGGTTTAGCGTGGCAGAGATCCTACTAACTGTGGCAGTGTCAACTGTGGTGCGCTCAGGACTAGCTGCTATCACTGTGACCTTGAGGTCCTCCCCGTCCAGCAGGCTGTCTCCCATCTCCGAGCTGTTCACTGCTCCTTCGCCATTTGACGTGGCAGATACCATACGCCGCGATATACGTGGAGCACGATCTGACCCATGCCGTAGTGCACTCGTCCATTGCACCGTTTAAGGGGCTCGAGTGCCTCCTTATTCAAGGTGAAGACCACTTGCCTATCAGGCCCTACCGCGTCCTCGACCAGATTTACACCCCAGTCCTGCGTCGGGAGAGACGGGTTCATGATCCTCAGCATCCTGAGAATTCTCTCAGGTTCAGCAGGGATAGCAGGAATCCACGCTCTTGCCCTTGGCCGAGCCGGGATGTCCTTCCAGTCGACAACCTCGATTCTTGCCCCTTGGTAGATCTCACCTAGTCTTGCAGCTGCTGCCTTGTACAGTGCAACAGTTTTTGCATCCTCGCAAGCGAATACCTTGATTCGGCCCTGGTGCCATCCCGCATCAGAACCCATCGGAGTGGCACCCGGAGACTCATCCATAATGTCGAGAAGGGCATTACCGATAGCGTTCCGGACGAACCGCCACTGGTCCCTAGGGATGGCCCAGTTTTCATTACCTCGGTCAATGACGCCTATGAGGATCCTATCCTTAGTCACTTCAGCAAAGCTGAGTTTACCCATTACGGGGGCGTGTTGCTGCCGCTTCGGGTGAGGTTTTAAATCCACGTCCGATCTCTGGCGTTTGAAGGGATTTATATTAACCTTCTTTGGCGCGTAATCGCTTTGGAAGTTCGGTAAGATAGCTTCAGCCATCTCCACCGTCTTCCTAGCATTCGGCGATAGCGTCTCTTGTGAAATACCCTCGTATTTCTTCAGTATCCTCGCGGCCGCTCTTTTGTCCAAGTACTCAGAGCGACTGGGAGATGTCTTTTGGGGTAAATTTCGACCCGTAGTTGCCATCGCGGTCGTTCCCTTATTTGGATCTCTGGGGCCAGGTCGTGAGACCACTGCCACAGACGTTAAAGACTTGGTTTCGGTACCGGCACTTACTAGGGCTCTAGCATCAGCCGTTGTTGGCTTCACCGTGTTTGTACCGGTACTTACTTTGGGGATTGCCCCCTTATTATCCAGAGCTGATCGACTCGTTGTTGTTGTTGTAACGAGGTGTAGCCCTGCCTAAATGTCAGACAGGGTCACCTCGGGTGTATTGCTCTTGGCCGGGTCGATATAAGAAAACGGCCCGGGTCGTTTCGGCACGATGGGTACAGCACAAGTACTGGTACCGTTCTCGTAGATCCGGCAATACAAGAAACTAAACTAGCCGTGCAGGCTATGTAGGTCATTTAGCGTTACCCAGGGTGCACCAGCTGGGAGGCGACCTACTTTTACACCCCCGACTCGTAGTTGCCATCGCTGTCGACCTCTCGGCTGATGAAGAAATGGAGTTTGTCCTCCGACGTTGCGTTCTCGCTTGCTCCAGCATTTTCCTCCTCTGCTGGGCAGTATACATGGTTGTATCATTATTTTTAAGGTTTTTATTACTTTTTTTCATCTTGTTCGTACGACCCCTTGCCGGGCAAGGCCAGTTTAGGGTCAAAGGAAGAGTATGGGGAATGTGTCGTCCGCCGCGGCAGAGCCCCATGCCGCGGTAAGGCCATAGTTACTCTCCGAGGCGGCCCGGTATCAGAGAGGCTCCGTTCGATTACAGCCACGATTTGCCTCCCGGCTGCAAACGTCCAATGGGCACGTGGTCGCATAACACCCTGGATTGGGAGGGGGAAGATCTTAGTCGTCGCGCCAGAGAGGCTTGGCTTCTCTCGTGATGTAGTACCGGCGGCACTATGATCACAAGGGGAGCGCAGCCCTGTGGCTATCGACTTAAGCCCTCGTACCGCGGCAAGGTGTCAACCCTTCACGAAATTAGTAATATAACTTTGGGGAATGTCCAGCATATCCCGGGCATTTGTGCGAATCTAATCTCAGTTAGTCAAATTGTCAAAAAGGGCAATGAAGTGATTTTCAATAGTCAGGGTTGTAAAGTCGTTAATAAAAGCACTAACAAAACTATTGAAACGGGCAGCTTAGTTGATGGCATGTTTAAGTTGGAAAGCGATGAATTGCAATTATGGCACCGTCGATTAGGCCATATTTGCCTTGACAACATAAAGCTCTTAGACAGCATCAAAGTGAGTCAAACGAAATCGAAATGTGAAATTAGCTTAAAAGGGAAACTGTGTCGTTCATCGTTCCCAAAAGAGGGCAAAAAAGCTACCAGTGTTCTACAACTAGTTCATTCCGACGTTTGCGAATTAAATGTGAGATCAATTAGTGGTTGTCGCTACTTTGTATCGTTCATTGACGATTTTACTGGAAAGGTGGTTGTATACCCATTAAAAAGTAAAGGTCAGGTATTTAATTGTTTCGTTGATTTCAAGCAAATGGCGGAAACTCAAACGGGAAAGAAGTTGAGAGTATTCAGAAGCGATAACGGAAAGGAGTTTGTGAACAATAGAATGAAGCAATTCTGTGTAAACCATGGAATAATTCATCAAACTTCAACGCCGCATACGCCGCAGCAGAACGGCACAGCGGAGCGCATGAATCGCACGTTACTTGATCGCGTGAGGTGTATGCTCATCGATGCTAATTTATCGAAGAATTTCTGGGCAGAGGCGCTTATGGCAGCCACAAAAATAATAAACTGCGCGGTGGTAAGATTAACCGAGGGGAAGCGTGGAGCGCCCTCGTGAAGGGTGGATACCTTGCCGCGGTACGAGGGCTTAAGTCGATAGCCACAGGGCTACGCTGCCCTTGTGATCATAGCTCCGTACGGCACTTCATCACGAGAGCAGCCTAGCCTCTCTGGCGCGACGACAAAGATCTTCCCCCTCCCAATCCAGGGTGTTATGCGAAACCGTGCCCATTGGACGTTTGCAGCCGGGAGGCAAATCGTGGCTGTATTTGAACGGAGCCTCTCTGATACCGGGTCGCCTCAGAGAGTAAGCATGGCCTTACCGCGGTACGGGGCTCTGCCGCGGCGGACGACACATTTTCCCCTACTCTTCCCTTGACCCTAAGCTGGCCGTGTCCGGCGATGGGTCGTACGAACAAGATGAACTCAAATAACCCAAATAAAATCGATAAACCTAAAAAACAAACAACGCCAAATTTCACTCCTCAGCAAAGGAGAGCTATGGAGGAACAGGCGAGAAAGCAACAACAACGCCGGAGGACAACCTCCGTTCCACAATCAAGGGGGGGATCGACAGCGATGGCAACTACGAGTCGGTCAACCAACCCTCTATCGACTAAGATTGACTTGATGGGAGCTAGCACCAGTGCGGTTGCCAACGCAACTAAGCGGACAACGGCAGATGCTAAACTCCCATCAACCGCTGATATGAAAACCAGTATCTTTACGTCTGTGGCAGCGGTCTCACGACCTGGCCTCGGAGTTTCGAAGGAGAAGGAAGCTGCAACTGAGATTTCGGCAAGGAGAGCGACCGCGATGGCAACTACGGGTCCGCACTCCCAGGAGACATCTCCCCGCCGCTTCACATACCACGAGAAAAGATTGGCTGCAAAGATCCTGAAGAGGTATGAAGGGGTACTGCAGGAATCGCTGTCGCCGAATTCCAGTAAATCGGTAGAGCTAGCGAAAGCTGTGATACCGGATTTCCAAATCTCTTACATGCCAAAGAGGTTAAAAGTTAACCCTTTCAAGCGCCAGAGATAGGACCTGGAGTTAAATCCCCCTCCCAAGCGGCATCAGAATACCCCTGGAGCGGGCAAACTAAGCTTTGCTGAGGTAACCAAGGACAGGATCCTTATAGGCGTCCTTGACCGAGGCAATGACCGTCTGGCCATCCCTAAGGACCGGTGGCGTTACGTGCGAAATGAACTCGGCAACATTCTTCTCAATGTTGCTCCAGAGTTTCCGGGTAGTTCGGCGCGAGTAACGGATGCGGGTTGGCACCAGGGTCAGATTAAATTACTCGCATGCGAGGATGCAAAAACCGTAGCACTGTACAAGGCAGCAGCTGCTAAGCTGGGTGAAGTCTACAAGGGCGCAAAGATAGAGGTCGTCGACTGGAAGGACATTCCAGCTCGTCCAAGGGCAAGGGCGTGGATTCCGGCTATCCCTGACGAACCCGAGAGAATTCTCGGGATGCTACGGCTAATGAATCCGTCCCTGCCAACGCATGACTGGAGTGTCAATCTGGTCGGGGATGCGGTAGGGCCCGACAGACAGGTGGTGTTCACCATGAATAAAGAGTCAATCGAGCCCCTCAAAAGGTGCAATGGCCTAGTACACTACAGCGTAGGCCGGATCGTTATCCACGTATATCGTGGTGATGCTCAGCGCGCTGCCTTCTCGGCTGCCCCGGGGGAACCGGAAAACGAATTACCAGAAGAGGAAGCGGAGGATTCCGATGCGGAAAGCATGTTATCCGCCACGTCCCTTGGCGATAGTGCTGTGAACAACTCGGAGATGGAGGACAGCCTACAGGACGAGGAAGCCCTCGACGTCACGGTGGTAGCAGCCAACGCTGAGCGACTAACATCTAACGCTACAGACAGCAAGACTCCTGCAACGCCATATCGGGCAGTTAATCGGAACAACTCGTCGTTGATAGGCAACCTCCGGGATGGGGCAAACCTCGACGATATGGGGACGGCAGGGAAGTCTGTGCGCTCTCATGTTGGTGGTGCTTCAGATTAATTTGCACAAATCTAAAGTAGCTTCGGCTGCTTTAAGTAGTCGTCTTTCTAAAGGCGACGTGGATGTGGTCCTCATCCAAGAACCCTGGGTCAATAGCTCGAGAATCTGCGGATTGGGGACTAAGGGCTTCAAGCTCATTCGAGCCAGCGAGGAGAGCAAAGTCAGAACGTGTATTTTGGTCAAGTCTGAGTTGAACTCCTTTCTCCTACCTAACTACACCAATGGTGATATTACCGCTATCAGTCTAACGGTCGACAGCACCCGCCTGACGGTGGCGTCGGTCTATATGCCCTACGACGCCGAAGAACCCCCACCACAAACGGAGGTGAAAGACCTGGTGTCAAATTTCTGCACGGGTAATCTTATTATTGGAGCGGACGCTAATGCTCACCATGTCCAATGGGGGAGCTCCGACATCAATGCCAGGGGCGAGTCTCTGTTTGATTACCTCTTAACAACCAACCTGGTGATTCGCAACGTGGGTAATGAGCCTACTTTTATCACTAAGACCCGCAGGGAGGTCATAGACCTCACTATATGTAGTGAAGGCGCTTATGAGTGGGTCAGAAAATGGCGGGTTCTGGAAGAACATTCTTTCTCCGACCACCGTTACATAGAAATGGTTTTAGACTTTATTGTAGAACAACCAATCATGAAGCGCAATCCACGTAACACTGATTGGCAGTTACACAATGAAATATTAGACAGAGACCTGCCAGTATTGCCCTCACAAGCCCCCTCATCAGTAGAGGAGCTGGAGGATCTTGTTACTACATTTACATCGGCGCTCTCAAATGCTCTAGGACAGGCTTGTCCAGTGCCAAAACCACGCGGTAAACACAGGCCACATTGGTGGTCCTACGATTTGGACTCGCTCCGAATATCATGCCGGAAACAATTTAACAAGGCCAAGAGCTTCGGCTCTGAGCCTCATTGGCATGAATATAAAGCTAAACTAAGGGCCTACAAAAAAGCTCTGAGACAGGCGAAGAGAACCTCGTGGAGAAATTTCTGCACTGGCGTCGAAAAGGTCGACGACACAGCGAGACTTAGACGAGTCCTCTCGAAAAGTCAAACAACCATCAGCTATTTGCGAAAGCCTGACGGATCCTGGACCAGCACGGAAGAGGAAACCCTTGAGCTGCTCTTGAATACACATTTTCCGGGGAATCTGCATGATGCACCACTAGCACCTGCAACAAACCTGGCAGTAAATATACCCATCACTGAGGAAAGAGTAAGGTGGGCAGTTAAGAGCTTTGAACCGTTCAAGGCTGCCGGGCCGGACGGGATTATCCCCGCGCAGCTTATAAACACGTTGGAGACATCAGCTAAATGGCTGGTATTTCTCTTCACAGCCTGCCTGGCTCTCAACCACATTCCGGGCTCCTGGAGAAGCGCCACGGTAGTGTTTATCCCTAAGGCTGGGAAGGCATCCCACTACGAGCCAAAAGACTACAGACCGATCAGTCTCTCGTCCTTTGTACTAAAAACCTTTGAGAGGATACTAAGCGACTACCTCTTAACGACTATTGATAGCAACCTTATCTCTAGCTATCAGCATGCATACACCAAGGGTAAATCAACAGAAACCGCTCTGCACAGCCTAGTGTCTGTCATTGAGAAATCGCTGTGTGAAAAGGACTACTGTCTCGTGGCCCTCCTAGACATTGAGGGGGCTTTCAACAATATAAGTCCGGAGGCTATCAACTCCGCTCTAACTAATCTGGGCGTAGATAGACCTCTAACTGGTTTAATTGATCAACTTTTAATGGGAAGGAAAATAGCTTCTTCACTTGGTACGGTTGAGTTATCACGCTATGTCACAAGGGGAACACCCCAGGGTGGTGTTCTTTCCCCGCTTTTATGGAACCTCACAGTCAACTCGTTGCTACGTGACACAAGCTGGGGGGCGGGAAGTTAGTGGCATACGCAGACGATTTAGCTATTGCATTCAGAGGCAAGTTCCCACAAACTCTGTGTGACCTGATGCAAGTAGCACTGCGAGAAGTTTCGACGTGGTCCTCTCGCTGCGGACTTAGTATCAACCCAGGGAAGGTGGAACTTGTCCTCTTCACCAACCGGTACAAAATACCGCCACTAAGCCTACCAGAACTAGATGGCACGCGCCTGGGCTTGTCGGATAAGGCCAAGTTTCTAGGCATAGTTCTGGACAGGAAATTGAATTGGAAGGAGAATGTTCTTCAGCGCTAGAAGAAAGCTTGCATCGCTCTTTACACATGCAAAAGAGCCATTGGCAAAAAATGGGGGCTCAGCCCTAGAGTATGCAGTTGGATCTACACGGCCATCATTCGCCCAATCATGCTTTATGGAGTCGTCGTATGGTGGCCTGCGCTGAGCAAGGCAACATACCTGAATCTGTTGCGGAAAGTCCATAGATCCAATATGATCTGTATAAGCGGTGCGCTAAGGACAACGCCCAACGAAGCCCTCCAGGTCATTCTGGGCATTTTGCCACTTGATCTGGAAGGGTTTCGGTCAGCGGCGGCATCAGCTCTGCGCCTAAGAGAAACCTCCAGTTGGGCTGCGGGTACTATTGGACACTCCAGTATTCTGGAATCTTACAGCTTTCTCCCTCTAAGCACAGATCGTTGTGCGACTACTACAGTCGGGGATAGCTGTTTCAAAATAAACATTCCCAGCAGAGAAGAGTGGGAGAGGACGGATTGGTGTCCCGAAACAAATGGTGGCACTTCCATATACACCGACGGCTCGAAGTTGGACGGCAGAGTTGGAGGAGGCGTTTATTCAAGGGATTTGGACCTTGAGCTCTCCTTCAGACTACCTGATCATTGTAGCGTCTTCCAGGCGGAAGTCTCGGCAATCCTGGACGCCGCGGCCTGGTTAAGCAAACGTGTTATCGGAGAAGATATCGTTATTTTCAGCGATAGCCAAGCGGCCATCAAATCCCTTGGCTCATACACGTTCAACTCTGAACTGACGCTCAGCTGTCGTCGATCTCTTCAGGAGATGGCCCAACAGAACCGCGTAAACCTCATATGGGTCCCGGGACATAGGGACATTGAGGGAAACTGTAAGGCAGACGAGCTTGCCAGGCAGGGCACGACCAAGCAGGTTCTTCAGGATAAAGAGCGCTTAGGTATGCCGTTTGCCACATGCAAACTAATGCTGAAGGAGCACACACTCCGTCAAGCCAACGAAAGATGGCTGCAATCCCCAGGGTGTCGCATATCGAAACAAACCTGGCCAAAATGGGATCTTAAAAGGTCTAGACGCATTTATGCCCTAACTAGGAGGGAAATCTGCATATTGATAGGGGTATTAACCGGTCACTGCCTCATTGGTAGGCATGCAGAAAGGCTAGGTGTGCCCTACCGACGATGCTGCAGGAGTTGCAAAGATGATGAGGAGGAGGAAACAGTGGATCACCTCATCTGCAACTGTCCGGCTTTAAGCGGGGCGAGAACCCGCTTTTTGGGAGTTCCGTTCCTGGATAGCCTAAGCCAGATCGCGGAACTGGACATAAAGGACTTGATGGGCTTCATAAAGTCATCTAAGTGGTTCGAGGAGGAGTAACAGTGTCGGTTTAGGAGTGTCAGTCCCGGGATTCTGCTATGTGGAAAATCCCAACAACTCAGGGATTTTCCATATGGCTGGGTCCCGGGACTGACTTTCCTTGTGTTGGTGGAATCACAACGGGCCTTTCAAAACTGGCCTAAGTGTGCCTCTGCGGCAGCCACTTGAACCTAACCTAACCTAAGCGTGGAGCGGCAAAGCACCCGATCTAAAATTTTTGAAGGTATTTGGTTGCAAAGCATTTGCACATGTACCAGATGTTAAACGAAAAAAGCTCGACGACAAAGCAATTGAATATATTTTTATTGGATATACCAACAACCAAAAGGCGTATCGACTGTATCACAGAGCTTCGCGAAAAGTCACCATCAGTAGAGATGTCACATTCATCGAGAACGAAAGCACAGTGATGGATACATCTAAAACAAACCAAGTCATTGTCTCATTAAATGATGTGCACGATAGTAGCGATTTCGAAACAAGGGTGGATGAAGCTCAAGAGTCGGATGATTCATCAATCGCTGAAGAATTTGAGACCTCAAGTGACACCACTGTCAATGAACATATTGAGAGCTCATGTGACCTTGAAAGCTCTCCAATCGACGATAATTCAGAAGTCGGTGCGCTTCCGTACAATATGGTGAACAAAAAGAAATTGAAATCATTGAGTTGAATGACTCAATCGATAGCAAGGATAACCCAGCGACGAATCTTGAGAGTGAAACAATTGCCCGACCGCGTCGAAATGCCAACAAACCTAAGCCGAATTATGCTTGTGCTCTTTTTACAGAGAGTGATCCAATCACGGTAAAGCAAGCTTTGTCGAGCGACGCTAGTGAGTGTTGGAAAAAAGCGATGCGAGAGGAAATGAATTCTCTTACAGAAAATGGAACATGGTCGCTTGCGGAGTTGCCAAAAGGTAAAAGGCCAGTGCAGTGTAAATGGGTGTTTAAAACAAAACGAAGTTCTGATGGTGAAATTGTAAGGTACAAGGCCAGACTCGTTGCTAAGGGTTTTACGCAAGTACCTGGAATTGACTACAACGAAACCTTCTCGCCTGTGGTGCGATACACCTCGATTCGATTTTTGTTAGCCATGGCAGTCCAGTTTGATTTACGACTTACGCAGATGGATGTAGTAACTGCATTCTTGCATGAAGACCTAGATACCGAAATTTATATGCATCAGCCGGAACTGTTTGATGATGGTTTTAGTCGATATTGTCGACTGATAAAATCAATTTATGGATTGAAACAATCTAGTCGATTGTGGAACATCGCGTTAACCAAAGTTTTGTTGAGCTTTGGACTGAAGTGCTCACAGGTTGATCAGTGCATATTCCATTCTGTAGTAAATGGCGAAATTCTCATTGTTGCCATATGGGTCGACGATATCCTCAATGTTTCAAATAATCTTGACCGTGAAATGAGGCTATAAGAAGAGCTAAGGAAACATTTTAAAATGAAAGATCTGGGTGAGACGTCTGCACTCCTTGGAATGAGGATCACTCGAGACAAAACAAAAAGCTCTATCACCATCGACCAATCACAATACATTAGCGAACTCATCGAACGATTGGAAATGAGCAGCGCCAATCCAACGTCAACGCCTTTAGACCCGAATCAAAAGATCAGCGAAGACATGTGTCCGAAGACAGATAGGGAGAAATACGAAATGGGAAATATTCCATACAGAGAGGCAATCGGCAGCTTGCAATTTGCTGCTCAGGTAACTCGCCCTGATATTAACTTTGCTGTTAATCTACTTAGCAGGTGTAACGAAAACCCTGGCAAAGCTCACTGGTGGCAGTCAAAAGTATACTACCTAAAAGGCACTATTTGCAAAGGAATCACGTATACAAAGTCATCAAGCGATCTTGAGGGTTTCGGTGACTCAGATTGGGCTAATGATCTTGACAAACGCAATTCAACGACGGGCTTCGTATTCATAATGCAAGGCGGTGCTATATCGTGGCGTACACGACGGCAACAAACAATAGCGCTGTCAACAACAGAGGCTGAATTCATGGCTATGACTGAAATGATCCAGGAAGCCACATGGCTGAAGTATTTAAGAGCTGAGTTGATACCAAGTACAGCACAAATGATTTCTGTATATTGTGATAACCGTGGGGCTATCGATTTAGCGTTGAACAATAATTACTCTGCCAGAACAAAACACGTTGATGTTAAAGTAAAGTTTATTGTCCAGAACGCTAAAGAAAAGCATGTTAACATTAAACAAGTATCGACCGAAAGTACGCCAGCTGACATTTTAACTAAACCAGTTGCACAATCAAAATTGGTACATTTCTTGAAATATTTTGGCATGAGCGAGTAAAAGGACACTACGAGCTGTATGTATCACCCAACATAATTCTTATAAATTTTGTGAATTTTTTTTATTCGGGCCTTCTGCCATATATAAGCTAAGTATGTATGTTAAAATTACAAACATGTATGTATGCAAATACTATTCTCAATTAAAAACCAAAAAAAAAAAAAAACTTATTATTCAGGGAGAATGTTACATTGAACACAGCCAAGTGAAATGTCATGTAAATGTCAATTTAATGAATAAACATTTTTTTCTTTCCTTCCTTTCTTGAACTTTATAAAACGTAAGACGTGTTTCATTTTAATCCACAAAAATCAATATTCATCAGCATCAAAGGGGAAGGTCCCAGGTTACATTTGGACCTCGATATATTTCGATAAATTTATCGATAACTGAGTTATCAGTCAAAATATTATTGCCCAAAAACCTTAAAATTTCCCTATAATATGGGTGTCAAACGAAAAGGGAAGGCCCCAGGTCTCATTTGGACATCGATATATTTCGATAAATTTATCGATAACTGAGTTATCGGTCAAAATGTGATTGCTCAAAAATCTAAAATTTTCCCTACAACATGGGTATTAAACGAAAGGAAAGGCCCCAAGTTTTATTTGGACTTCGATATATTTCGATAAATTGATCGATAACTGAGTTATCGGAACGAGGACAAGACGAAGTATTTGCTGTCATCAAAGAAAGAATCGGCGCACCTGCGCCTTCGCAGCCACGTCACTGTTGATAGTTACAAATTTGAAACTGTGAGGGACTTCGTCTATTTGGGAACCAGCATTAACACCGAAAATAATATCAGTCTAGAAATTCAACGGAGAATCACTCTTGCGAACAAGTGCTACTTTGGACTGAGCAGGCAATTGAGAAGTAAAGTCCTCTCTCGAAGAACAAAGATCACGCTCTATAAGTCTCTCATCATACCTGTCCTGATGTATGGCTCAGATTCATGGACAATGTCAAGAGAAGATGAGATGGCCCTTGGAGTATTTGAGAGAAAAGTTCTCCGGAAGATTTATGGTCCTTCCCGTGATGCCGACGGCGAGTATCGAAGGAGATTTAACGATGAGCTGTACGAGCTTTACGCAGATCTGACCATAGTCCAGCGAATTAAAGCCCAAAGGCTCCGCTGGCTGGGTCACGTCATGCGAATGGACAAAGAAGCTCCAGCCCAGAAGGTTTTCCAATCGTCACCCGAATTCGGCAGCAGAGGAAGGGGGAGGCCTCGACTGAGATGGAAACAACAGGTGGAGGATGACTTGAACTCCCTTGGGGTTTCCAATTGACGTCAGTTATCGCTAAAAAGGAATGACTGGCGTGCTTTGATAGGCGACGGCCAAAATCGCTTAGGCGGTTAAGCGCCAATAAATGATGATGATGAGTTATCGGTCAAAAAGTAAATGCCCAAAAACCTTATAATTTCCCTACATATGGGTATCAAATGCAAGGGGAAGACGCCAGGTTTCATTTGGACCTCGATATATTTCGATAAATTGATCGATAACTGAGTTATCGGTGAAAAAGTTATTGCCCAAAAATCTAAAATTTCTCTACAATATGGGTATCATTCGAAAGGGAAGGTCTCAGGTTTCATTTGGGCTTCGATATGTTTCGATAATTTTATCGATAACAAAGTTATCGGTCAAAATGTGATTGCCCAAAAACCTCAAAGTTTCCATACAATATGGGTATCAATGGGGTACATTTGCTAACAATATGGGTATAAAACGATAGGGAAAGGCCCTACTTTCCATTTCGCCTTTGGTATATTTCGATAAGGGTGACGATAACAAAGTTATCGGTCAAAATGACGTATGCCAAAGAATATTATACATATATTTGGAACACGAACGTAGTGTGAGTATTAAAAAAAAAACATTTGTCTCAAATACACGCTTTCATTGCACTTTAACTAAAAAGTTAAAAATAAATATAGTTTAAAAAAATAAAACTCACGCTTTTAAAGAGTATTGAAGGAGTACCTACTAATTATTATGGAAAAAGCGTGGTCCGCTTTGTGCCATAATTTCCTTATATCGCGCGCCCGACGGGGCTCCCCATAATACTAGTTTTTTATTAGCTGCACTTGTATGTAACTCTACTTCAGTCTAAGCGTTAGTGGCCTATGACTGTCCCAAAAGCTTGAGATATGCCTACAACATAGTATCAAACGATAGGAGAAGGCCACAAGTTTCATTTGGACTTCGATATATTTATAGATAGTTGAATTATAGGTCAAAACGTGGTGGCCCAATAACCTTGAAATTTGTAGCCAAGGAAGGTCACAAGTTTCATTTGGACTTCAAAATATATTTTCCATAACTGTCATAATGTGGTTGCCAAAAAACATTGAAAATTGCCTACAATATGGGTATCAACCCAAAGGGGAGTTTGGTTTGGACTTTGATATATTTCTACAAATTTATCGCTCATAATATGATTGCCCAAAAACTATGCAATTGATCCACAATATGGGTATCATACGAAAGGGCAGGTATATAGGTTTCGTTTAACTGCGGCTTATTTAGTTTTAGTATTTTTAAACTATATTTATTGAATGAAGTGATACCTTAAAAAACACAAAATTACCGATATCTCGAAAACCTACCCATACAAAAAATTTTAAAATATGTTTTTTGCTCGGCATTTCAGTGCCAATTTATCCATATACATGAATTTCTTGGTATTTTTTCAAATTAATTTTTTATAAAGTAGTGTAATTGATCAAGTAAGGAATCAATATTAAAAAGTTGAATCATAGAAGAACGCAAAGTGCGTCTTATAGCTATTAAAACACTATCACCTCTGAATAAACCCGTCTTATCGAAATCACGATACTTACGATAAGTCTCAAACAAAAGTGGATCGAAAAATTCGCTATCAAAAAAATCATTATTTAGCCATGTTTCCAAAAGTACATAAACATCAAACTCACACTGTGACGTTGTTAAAAAAATGTCCTCACTTTTTGTACGCATGCCACAGATATTTTGAAAATATATATTTAATTTATTCACCGCACTGGATGAAGAATAGTTATTTATCTTTATCGCATTAACAGAATTAGTAGAATGACAGCTATTCTTTTTGTCGTAAACGAAATCTACTAACATTAATTCCCACCGGCCACAGAGTCTCATCCTAGAGTTTACGCAGATAATCTTCAGAAATGGCTAATTTAAAACTCATGCTACGCAAATTCTCTAGTGAGACATCTTTTTTAACAAGCATAGAACAAGAGAGATGATATTTAGGAATCTCAAATTTATTTAACAACAGTAACTGAAGGCTTGAAGGCTGATAAATGCAGCCACTCCTTTTTGCTTTTGATAACAACAGAGACGACGTGGAATTATTCCCAGTTAAAATATGTTTAGCTTTGACATGTTTCTTGTTATGTGATGTTGTTTGTTTCGAGTATTCAGCATCATGATGAGCAACATTATCAACAGCAGCAGAGCAATCAAAAAAAGCATCGCCTGCTTGATTTTCAGCATCAGAAGCGGCAGGAGAAACAACAGCTTGAGCAGCAGCAGAAGAGCTCAACAAAGCAACACTCGGGATATCAGCGCCAACATTGTTCTCCGCAGTAGATGAGCCCAGCCCGCATTGATGGTTCGCGCATTAGAATCCATAGGTAATGCGATTTGATGGTTTGTGTTATGAGCCGACACAGTGGGCAACTCAGTATAATTTAATTTTATTACAAAACTTTTTTGAGAGCGTAGATTGTATAGATTGTTGGTAGGTTTTTCAGGTGGTTTGCACTGAGACGGATTAGTTACACTTTTTTTGTTATTGTGCGAAAACTCTTCGAACTTACTCTTTAGACAATAAGGGTCATTTCTGTCTTATCGGCGTACTGATAGCGTGACTAGCTACGGAGATATGTACAGTCACTTCTCAGAGCAGAAAACCCAGGACATCGCCATGGATCTCTGCGCAGTGGAACCACCCGGGGTTTTACCTCGGCCAAGGACTGTCACTTTCAATGTAACCCTGTTTAGTATGTTTTGTCCCATTCCGAAACTATCATCCTCCCCCCTTGCAGCAGGGCTGCAAGATATTCTTTTGTTACGGGCGGGCGTTGAGCCGAACCCCGGACCAAAAGAATGGATATGCAGCGTCTGTTGCAAAAAAATATATATTAAACGGTCGCATTCTGTGCAATGCTTCTCGTGTAAGAGATGGCTCCATAAATCTGGATGTTCAGGGCTTAACCTTAACATCCACAGACCCCGTACTTTCTTTAGTACTTTCGTGGCCCCTTGTTGTTTGCGCCGTCGGGCGTCCCGCGGTAAGCGCCGTTCAAGCGCACCCCTACCGCCACCTTCTAGTAGCAATACTAATAATAATAATAATAATGTCTTAACGACTAGCAGCATTTCTGCTATACCCGCCACACAAATTCCAGACTGTTGCTCGTGCCTTATGGCGTCAACATCACGCGCAGCAGCTCAACACTCTTGCTCCCACCGGAGCAGTTTAGACATGAGCAACTCCGAGCATCAGTCTCTGTCTGTTTCTTTTTTACACCCCCCCTCCCGTTTACACGTGAGTCAGGATCAACATCTTCTTGCACCTGTCTCGACGTGTACTGTTTGTCGGCAAAGATTATACACGCTCGCGTCATCGGTCAAATGCAATAACTGCTTAGGCCAATGCCACGTGCATCTATGCTCTGGGCTCGCGAACAGGAATCTTTGGACGGATGCGTTCATAGCACCATGCTGTAACACGCCTCAGCCTACGACGCCAGCCAACCCGGTTACACCAGGTCCACAGCTAACTAGGCTGAGGCACAGCCTTGGTCTTCGCCTACCAACACCTGGGCGAACACATCCGTCTCTCACGCCTTTGGTTAACTCGACATCGTCCCCACCGGCGCACTTCCAAATCTTACAGCACAACTGTAACGGATTAACTGGTAAGATCGCAGAGATAACCAATTTGATGACGCAATATGACATAAAACTTGCCGCAATCCAAGAAACCAAGCTCAGTCCAAGGTCGGACCTCATTACCTATGGCGGATATAATATTCACCGGAAAGACCGTCATAGAGTAACAGGAGGTCTGGGAGGTGGTCTAGCGTTCATAACGCACAACTCTGTACAGTATCATCTATTTGATACCGACATCGAAGGAACGGTACATACATCAACTTTACCAAGGCGGACTGGGACAGTTTTCAGACATATACGGACGAATCCTTGGCTGCTCTATCTATTCCTACGGACGTACGCAAAGGCGAACGAGACTTCCGCAACATCATTGACTTGGCCTCTAGACGCTTCATTCCTGCGGGTCGAATATCCCGAATAAGACCAAATTTCCCCGCGGAGGCAGCGGCCATGGCTAGAGAAAGAGATGAAGTGCGAAGTCTCAATCCCGCAGACCCCCGTATAAGGGATCTCAACGCGGAAATTCGTAGGTTGGTCGATAAACACAAACTGGCCAAATGGAAACAACACCTAGAGCAATGCAACCTCTCTGACGGTGTTGGCAAATTATGGACTACGGTCAAAGCTCTATCTAATCGAACACAACACAAGGATAAAGTTGATATTACTTTCGGTGACAGGGTGAAGAAGGACCCTAGGGGATGTGCGAACTCCTTCTGTAGACAATTTGTACTACATTCCCCACCCGATAGAGCTAAACGTAGAACCATGCGACAGGCGCGTAAATACAAAAACCAAAACACGCCCATTGTCATCACTGCCTCAGAGGTCAAGGAAGCCATCAGACAGGCTAAGCCCTCAAAATCCATCGGCCCCGACGGCATTGCCATGAAGATGCTGAAACATCTAGGCCAGGAGGGACACAAATACTTAGCGGCTCTATTCAATCTTTCACTGAACACTTTCGTCATTCCTGAAATATGGAAAAAGGCGAGAGTGGTTCCATTATTAAAACCTAGAAAGCCGGCAAACATAGGCGATTCATATCGCCCTATATCACTTTTGTCGCCGGTAGTGAAGACGCTAGAGTCCATTTTGCTCCCGTATTACACCGCAAATCTGCACCTGGCTAATCATCAACATGGCTTCCGTAAGCTGCACAGCACCACCACCGCACTCAATGCCATTACAACGCAAATAAATAGCGGTCTAAATCAAAACCAACCAAATCACAGGACTGTGTTAGTGGCACTTGACTTGTCGAAAGCTTTTGACACAGTCAACCATGCCACTCTCATACAAGATCTATTAGAAACACAAATACCTGATGGGTTAAAGAGATGGACCGCTAATTACTTGAATGGGCGGCAGGCGTCGGTCAACTTTAGAAACGCAACATCAAAACCAAGACGAATTAGACAGGGGGTGCCACAGGGTGGTGTCCTATCCCCGACACTGTTTAATTTCTATCTATCGAAGATGCCCCCACCACCAGAGGGTGTCTCCGTCGTTTCTTATGCTGACGACTGTACAATAATGGCGACGGGGAAAGGGCCCCTATACTGATGAACTCTGTAATAAAATCAACGGTTACCTCTGCGACCTTTCCAGGTTTTTCACAGAGCGAGATCTGACGATATCTCCGACTAAATCAACGGCGACGCTTTTTACGACGTGGACGCACCAGGTGAGAAATGAATTAGACATTTTCGTTGACGGCACTAAGCTACCAACTGTCAGCCACCCAAAGTTATTAGGGATGACATTGGATAATACTTTCTCATTTGCTGGTCATGTGTCTGCAATGGTCTCAAAGGTACGTGGTCGCAACAAGATCCTCAAGTCACTTGCCGGCAGTACTTGGGGAAAAGACAAAGAAACGTTGTTGACTACATATAAGGCCATTGGCCGACCAGTCTTTGACTATGCTGCACCCATATGGTCGCCTAATGTACATAACACCAACTGGACGAAGTTACAAGTCTGCCAAAATACTGCCATCAGAACTGCTACGGGATGTCTCCTCATGTCTTCAGAGTCTCACCTCCATCAGGAGGCAAAACTGCTCTATGTAAAAGAGCATGCGGAAATGCTGAGCAGGCAATTCCTTCTGAACTGCCACAAGCCAGCACATCCAAACCGTCATCTTTTGGACATAGATCCGCCCCGAGAGACATAAGGAGACATCTCCGTAAGCATTATGATGAGATCCGGCATCATATTACCGTGCCGTTTGATCTGCAGAATCATAAGCGGGCTCTAGCCGACATCCACACCGAGTCGGTAGACACTTTTGTCGGATCTCTACCTGTGAATCCCGTTCCGAACAGTCCTCCACCGGATATTGCTGAAGAAGAACGCACCTTACCAAGGGAGACAAGAGTGACCTTGGCACAGCTTAGGTCTGGATATAGTGTAAGGTTAAACTCCTACTTATCCAGACTTAATGATACAATCTTAAATACATGCCCTGCATGTGGTAGGACCCCCCATGATACTCTACATCTCTTCAATTGTTCATCTGAACCTACTCTTCTAACCCCTCTGACAAACCCTGTTGAAACTGCACGTTTCCTTGGACTCCGCTTAGAAGAGCTTGATGAAGATCTTCGGAGTGATCATACACTCTAGACAGGGCAATGCATTGTTAACAACAACAACAACAACAACAACAACAACACCAACAACATTATAATATGTATACAAATATGGGAATATACAAATATGGATATCGTCGGTGATTATGCAAAACCAATCATCGGGGATCTAAGAGACCACGTAAACGACGTTTGTGATAAACACTTTTATAGCCCTTGCAATTAAGATTTGTTCCTTTATTCTCAAGAAAACTACATTTGCGTTGAAAAATCATTAAAAGAATCGATCTTGATCGGAGTTGTCTTAAAATTTTATAATTTGTAGCTGCAAAACCGCCAAACTTAAATATCGCATACTACTAATGGCGGCGATATACCAACAGGTTATCATAACCTCTAACGAGATTTTTAACCGAGCTTCTCTTTCCAACTTGTGGTGTGTTGCTTTTTAGTTTTCCTACAAGTTGGCGAGACCTACAATTTTTTGCCGACTCCGAACGCCACTTGCAAAGCAAATGAATTTTTTGCTGAGAAGATTCTCATGGCAGAAATACACCCGATAGTTTGCTAAACTACTGCCGAGAGGCGACCCCGTTTAGAAAAATTATTTTTTTTAACAGAAAAATTAACAACTTTTGTACAGACTGGACTTAAGTCCATTTTGAGGATATATGTATGAAATGCCCATGTAGCGTTCAAATTTACAATCCAACATTCAATTCTACAAACTTTCACAGAAATGATTGTTGGGATATCTTCATGGATTTAAAAAAAAAATGTCAAAATATGAATTCAATTTCGTTTGAAATTTTTTGAATATTCAAAGTAGACATTTATTTCAAACAGCCAGATATTCAAATTCAAAGCAAAGCAAAGCCAATTCAATTCAATTCAAATTCAATATGAATGATTCATTTGCCGTTTTGAATGGAGTCATGCAGAGGTCTAATACGTATTTGTCTTCTAGTAAAATCTAAAAGTTCACGACTGCGGACCTTCCAATTAAAATAATAAACTCATGTTTGAAGTATTTCCCAAAAGTGTCCAGGAATCTATTTTTCGAAGTTCAAATCTAAAATAAACGCATTTAACTTTTTAACCACCCTAATGTATGTATATAAATTTTTCGTATTTTGAAAACATACTGCTGTTCTGAATTTGATTCCAGGTTTCTCCCATTCATCACCATCATCTTCCTCAACTCTATTAGAGCATATGGCCTTCCAGGTTTACATAAATCGAACTATTTTTTTTTCTTTCTAAATTTCCATTGTTCAATCATTAGTTTGACCAATTTCATTAAAGCTCAGTTATGTTTATAGCAAGGTAAGAAACGTATTAAAATAAAGTTCCGGTTTCGTTCTTCAACATTTATTTCGGTTTCGGTATTTCGGTATTTTAATTAAGAAATTTCAAAAAAAAACCTCAATGAAAGTGTGAAGAGAAAAGTCAGTGAAACTTTCAAAACCGTGAGGTCATTTGACAACAAACTTTTTTCTCAAATTAAATTACAAATACACGGTTGTCGGAATGCGTGATCTGTAGTAATTGGTTCATGTATAAGATGTATGTAAAAATTAACCTCAGCAAACGACAATAATTTTTGTTTCCGTCAACACTTTTAATTTACACTTAATTTTTTTGTTTCATTAAATTAGATAAATACATTTTTTAAACATTCTTACAGGTATAAGCCGCCTATAATCGGATACACTTTTTAATTTGGGAACTCCGTTAAATCTAATGATGTCAATAATGTAAAATAAGTCATTACTGTTCAAAGTTTTTGTTTTGATTAAATGAGAAATGCCAGCGTAATAAAGCAGTTTATCCCCAAACTATTATGACTTGATTTTAAATTAAATGTAGAAAGAGATGAGAATGGAAAAAAGCAAAAAACTGAGAGTGAAAAATCGTTGCACACACACAAACATGGGTATTTTCACATTGAGAGCAAGAGTACTTGAAAGCTTTACCAAAATGCAAAGAGATTCGGCGCATTTTACATCAAAATTTGTTATCTCTTTGTTGGGAAACTTCCTCTAATGTTTTTGTATCTATCTGTATGTACGTTTGCCACTGCTTTTGGGGAGCAAGGTTCTTGTGTTCAGTGCATTTTGATTGTTTTTTATCGCTTTTCTTTTTAACTGTATCGCTAAAATTTTCAAGGTCATGGGTGTTCGTTGTTGTCGTGCCTACATATACTATGTAAAGCCGTACAGCTGTGCTGCTAGCTGACTCTCGTTAGTATGTCTATCGGTTGTTTGGTTTGTCGGTCGACTGTAGGGTCGGTTTGTTGTTTTTGGTACACGTTTCGTGTTTGTTTAATCCCACAAACATTGCAGCGGTCGGATGGTGGTAGGTAGTAATGACACAAAAGCAGGTGGGTTGGTAGATGACAATTTGTACTGTATTCAGGGTCAGGGAAATTGGATTACGAGTACGTTTCTAAATGTACAAACACAAAAGAAAGCAATAAACTCTCTGGCACTCGAGAATAGGTGATGTTTTATGTGGCATTTTGCTTTAATTTATCTTTTGTCAATTAAAATGTATTGTTGATCTTTTTATCAGAAGAGATGAGCTGAGCTGTCTCATTCATCACACGCGTTTATCGTGCATTCACAAAATGCGGAAACTGGGG
>CAXKVI010000260.1:0-69654 GCA_964058755.1 Campiglossa producta
AATCATAACTGATATGGGGACTGAATACAAAAATAACGTCTTCGAAGAATTGTGTAAACTTTTAAAGATTGAACACATGACTTCTACCCCATATCACCATCAAACTTTGGGCACTGTTGAACGTAGTCACAGAACTTTCAACCAATACGTTCGTTCTTATATATCCATTAACAAAGATGATTGGGATGAGTATATCAAGTATTTTGCATACTGTTACAATACAACACCATCTACGGTTCATGGTTATTTTCCATTTGAGTTGGTTTTTGGAAAAATACCCCTTACGTACGAATTTTTTAAAGAAAATACAATTAGCCCAGTTTATAACTATGAGGCATATGAGAAAGAAATCAAATATAGATTGCAAGTAGCTCAACAAAGAGCGCATAAATTGGTAAAAGAAGCCATAGAAAAACAAAAAATACATTATGACAAAAATATTCAGTATAAAGAAATAAATTTAGGAGATTTAGTTTTAGTTAAGAATGGATCAGGTCATAAGTTAGATAGTAGATACAAAGTGCCCTATGGAGTAGTAAATATCGATAATAAAAACAACTATACTTTGATTCCCTACAGAGTAGTAAATATCGATAATAAAAATAATTATAGTTTAATTCCATACAATAAGGAAAACATTGATTTAAATAATAGTAACACCTTAAGCAAAGAAAATAAGAAAATCATAATACATAAGAATAGACTTAAGCTATTTGAATAAATTAATTTCATTTTGCCTAAAATTTTAGTTTATAAATTTACAAATATAATTTTTTTTACGACCTATAAAACTTTGTTTACATTTTAAGTAATTAGCATCATAAACAAAAACCGACACTTATACACTAGCGGACAAGATTTTTTTTTTTTTTTTTTCAGAATAAAACAAAATATTCATTTGCAATTCCTTTAATGTGAATATGACTTTTTGGGCATTGCGTAGATTTTCCACGAAATAAGTGGCAAGCATTTATCAAAATTCTGAAGAAATTCAGCGAACAGCGGAGCAGAATTAGCAGTGTCGTTTTTGTGTATGTACAGCGCTTCCGCGTCGAAGCTACCCACGGGTAGCGTTTTGCTTATCGTTGATCTGTGCTCTGTTCATGCTCAGAGCCGAAGCAATAGCAGAGCACATTTTTCGTTGCTACTGCTGCTCTGGAGAATATCTTAAAATATGTACCAATGCGAATCATTGCCCGTGTTTCAATCATTGTCTTAATAACTCGCTTGCGAAAACGTCGAAAGTTCTTCAAACAAAGGATTGTATTGCGTTGATGAAAAAAATTATCAGTTTTCCGAATCAGTCTCCGAAACGTACCACAGTTTTCAAAAAACATTTGCAGGAATCATTAAGTGGACTATGTGAAACGAGCTGGTCTGAAAAACATGATGGTATAATGCAGTTTGAAGAAAACATCACACAAATTGTTGCTTCGTTTCAAGAAATTTCTACTTGGCAAGATGCAACAACAAGTTCTGAGGCCCGTTCTATGTTGAAATCTATTTGCGAGACAGAGTTCGTGATTTCAATGATTTGTTTGAGCAATGTACTTTCTGTTACACGACCACTAAGCTTATTTTTACAAACACCGTCAATAGATTTGAATCAAGCTTCTGAAGCATTGAGTGACACCTTGCGAACATTAGAAAAACATAGACTTGAAGCAGAAAGTCGTTTTTCGGGAACTTACAAAAAAATAGTCGCTTTAGCAGATGAGTTAAAGTTTGATATTGTCCTCCCACGAATTGCTAAAAAGCAAATATATCGAGCGAATTACACTTCATCAGACGCTGAAGAGTATTATCGTAAAGCAATTTATATACCTCTTCTTGATCATATCATTATTGATTTACAAGGTAGATTACCTAAAGATACATTGCAAGTTTTTAATCTTAATTTGCTACTCCCATCGCGTATCATCAAAGATAATACACTGCAAAAAAAGAATTTGTCTAAAGAGCTTGTCCAAGATCTTGGTAAAAGATACGCATCTCTTATTGGAGGAAATAAAATTAATCTAGATGGAGAGTACGAAGTGTGGTCAGAACGCTGGTCTGATAAGCAACACAAAAAACCAATTCCACTATCAGCTGAGAAAGTTTTAAAAGATTGCAATGAATATGCTTTTCCATCAATAAATGCTCTTATCAAAATTCTGGCCACGCTTCCAGCTAGCAATGCTTGTGCTGAAAGGAGTTTTTCGACACTTCGCCGGTTGAAAACGTGGTTACGGTCCACAATGTCCCAGGACAGACTCACTGGTCTTGCACTTTTACATACCCATTTCGATATTGAGATTGATATTGATCATATAATTGAAAGATATTAACTATGCAGAAGATAAAAATGATGTCGAAAAATTGGATGTACTATTTTTAATTTGAATACCTAAATGAAACCAAATATGTGTATGAAATTATTAAACAATATAAAAAAATACTAATAAATTTACCCCTAAAAAATAACGGTCTGTTACGTTTCCCTTGTTGTTTTGTCTTGCATTTTCACGTATAAAGTATCTTGATGTGAACCTTGTTCAAAACACATCAGCTATTGGGAGAAGCAATTACTGACTGAAATGGTCCCTCCCCCCCCCAAAAATCAGTCTAGATCCGCCACTGCACTTATACAAATTGTACAAAAGAAAACAAATTACAAAATAAGAAAATGTATCAGATGAATAAATAAATAAGTAAACAAACATCTAAAAACATGAGTTATTCAAGTGGACAACACTTGAAAATAAAATAAACAAAATTGAAAAACATTGTAACATAAGTAATTACCAGCCAGTTCGTTTCTACGTACTGCCGGTTCTGCGAGAAAGGTACATGTGCTTGCGCAGTACCCTTCGTACCGAAACGACCCAGGTTGTATTTTTTTTATATTACAGCCTGGCCAAGAGCAGTACACCCGAAGTGACCCTGTCTAACGTGTCACGATTCCTCCCCCTAAATTTGTCATCCTTGGAGCAGTCCCTTGCAGCAGGGCTGCTCCTTATTCTCTTGTTCCGGTCTGGCATTGAGCTAAACCCTGGTCCAACAGAAGGGTTCTGCTGTGTGTGCCGGAAGAAAATTTATACCAGACGTTCGCATTCAGTGCAATGCACATCTTGTAAAGGTTGGCTTCACAAGTCTAGTTGCTTCGGACTAGATCCAAAAACACACCGGCCTCTTAGTTTCTTTAAAACCTTCGTGGCGCCTTGCTGTTCACGTCCTAGAACGTCTCGTGGCTCGCGACGCTCCGGCGTAGCACTATCGCCTCCCCCTCGCAATACATATATTGCTCAGCAAGCATTGTGTGTTCCCAGTTGTAGCTCGCGCCCTAGTGCGCCAACACCTTATACAGCAGCTCTCCCGTGACATCACAAAACCAAGTAAGTGTCAGTTACTTGGTTTCGTCGTTCTACGAATTTTCGGAATCCCGTGAAAAAAATCTATCAGGGACATCGATCCGTTTCTTCCTATCTTGTTTCTAAGTACCTTAAACTAAAAAATTTATAAAACCAAGTAACTTAAAATGCACTGAATCAAGAATTTAGTTCACAACAAAACCAAGTAACTCGTGTTCTTTTTTTAGTAACTGGAAATTTTACAACAAATACTAGGCTTTTTTACCAAAAATCATTAGAAATCTATTACATATCGTCACTCTAAGTTTCTGTTTTAGTTTCGATCTCCTATTAATGCAAAAACCATTAAAACTCAGTTGTTAATCAAGAATTATTTGAATTTCCTCAAAAAATGTATGTGATTATTTCACAAAACCAAGTAACTTTTATAGATACTTGATTTATCTTATTCCTATCAGAAAAGTATTTGAGATAATTTTAAAATTATTGCAGGGATAAAGCTAGGGAATATTATGTGATTTCATCCCAGCATCAGATCGCAAACCAGAACAAATTTTGCAGGAGCAGTAAGGGCCTTTTTATACTATATCCGAATGTTATGGTAGTGTAAGAAAACTTTTTATACCTTTCATGAACATTAATAAGTATACCGAAATGATCAGGATAACGAGCTGAGTTGATTTAGCCATGTCCGTCTGTCCGTCTGTCTGTTTGAACGCAAACTAGTCCCTCAATTTTTGAGATATCTGGCTGAAATTTTGTATGTGGCCACCATTTTGTAATATAGGAATCATTTGTCGGAACTGACAAGATCGGACCAGTATAACATATAGCCCCCATACAACCGATTGTTCAGATATAAGGTTTTTTGACTAAAACTTCTGCAATTAAAAAGTTAGGAACGTAAAATTTTGCAACTCGAGTACTTTCTATTTACGTAGTGTATATAGTGAAAATCAACAAGATCGGGCAAATGTAACATATAGCCCCCATACAACCGATTGTTCAGATATAAGGTTTTTTGACCACAACTTCTGCAATTAAAAAGTTAGGAACGTAAAATTTTGCAACTCGAGTTATTTCTATTTACGTAGTGTATATAGTGAAAGTGAACAAGATCGGGCAAATGTAAAATATAGCCCCCATACAACCGATTGTTCAGATATAAGGTTTTTTGACCAAAACTTCTGCAATTAAAAAGTTAGGAACATAAAATTTAGCAACTTGAGTACTTTCAATTTATGTAGTGTGTAGAGGAAAATCAAGAAGATCGGGTAAATATAACATATAGCCCCATACAACCGGTTGTTCCGATATAAGGTTTTTTGGCCAATACTTCCGCGTTTAAAAAGTTAGGAACGTAAAATATTGCACCTTTAGTACTTTCTACATATGTAATGTGTATAGTGTAAGTCAGTACAATAATTGTTAGTCCGGGTCTAATAAACTGCATAAACTGGTGCCCAATGGTGGCTTTGGCATCAGATCACCTGCCAATCGTCCTGTCCGTTGATCGTGCCCCGGATTTCATCACCTCTGAGAAGAGATCCTACGTAAACTTCAGGAGGGCTGACTGGGTTGGCTTTACTGAGTTTACTGAGAGCTCCTTTGGTGCTCTTCCCATACCGACTGACGTACGCCAAGGTGAAAAGAAAATACGTAAGGTCATAAATAGAGCTGCAGCCCTTTTCATACCAGCTGGTAGAATACAAAATATACGGCCAAACTTCCCAACTGAAGCTGCAGCCCTGGCCAATGAACGTGACCTTATACGTAGCATCGATCGCGCAGACCCACAGATCAGTGGTCTCAACGCGGAAATCAGATGGCTGGTGGATGAACACAAACATGCCAAATGGGAGGAGCATCTGAGTCCACAGTCCCTGTCAAATTCGACGGGCCCACCAAGAAACGTAGACATCACCTTTGGTGATAAGACGTTTAGTGACCCGAAGAAGAGTGCAACGGCCTTTTGCCGACAGTTTGTACCACACCCTGCACAGGACAGGGACAGACGTAGGATCTTCAGGCGTGCGCATAAACACAAAAACAATGCCCCCGTTTCCATCACCGCTACAGAGGTTCGAGAGGCCATCAGGAAAGCCAAAAACTCTAAAGCCATGGGCCCTGACGACATAGCCATGGTGCATTTAAAACACATCGGCGAAGAGGGAGTAAAATACCTCACTACCGTCTTCAATTTGTCCCGGGCCACTTCTGTCATACCTGAAAAATGGAAGCAGGCAGTCGTGGTCCCACTACTAAAGCCTGGCAAGCCAGCTAACGTAGGGGAGTCTTATCGTCCGATATCGCTGCTCTCGCCAGTAGTGAAGACATTGGAGGCGGTATTACTTCCTCTTTACACATTAAAGTTGAGGTTAGCCGAGCACCAACATGGCTTTAGAAAAATACGGAGCACAACATCTGCTCTAAATGCCATTAACACTCAGACTGACGGACTCAACCAGAAAAGCCCTCATCACAGGACGGTTCTAGTTGCTCTTGACCTGTCTCAAGCTTTTGACACAGTAAATCATGGACAACTGGAAGATTCATCGCTCCCCCCCTGTCTTAAGCGTTGGTCCGCCAATTATCAAAAAATCAAAACCGAGAAAGATTAAACAAGGGGTAACACAGGGTGGTGTCCTTTCCCCGCTTTTGTTTAATCTTTATATTTCGAGGCTTCCTTACCCACCAGATGGAGTCTCGATTGTTTCTTACGCAGACGATTGTACGATCCTAGGATCTGGCACTTCCGTTGATGAGCTGTGCTCCAGGATCAATGGTTATCTCCCCTCTCTTGTTGAGTTTTTCACTGCTCGGAACCTGACATGACCAACGAAGTCCTCGACGACACTATTCACGACTTGGACGGCGCAAGTTGGCATGGAGTTAGAAATCTACGTAGGCGACCCAAAATTACCTACTATCTCCCACCCCAAAATCTTAGGGGTAACTTTCGACCCCATGCACAAATTCGCTGCTCATTCAACCGCTATTGTCTCTAAGCTACAAAGCCGCAACAAAATTCTCAAGTCGCTAGCCGGCAGCACTTGGGGTAAAGACAAAGAAACGTTGCTGGCAACCTATAAAGCAATTGGTCGGCCGATCCTGAATTACGCGTCGCCGATATGGTCGCCAGGGCTTGCTGAGGTTCATTGGAAAAGACTGCAGGCCTGCCAAAACACCGCACTCAGAACCGCCACGGGATGCGTCCTTATGTCTCCAGAACATCATTTACATCATGAGGTGGAAATGCTCCCAGTTTTGGAGCACAATGAAATGCTAAACAGGCAGTACCTGTTGAACTGTTGCAAACCACAACATCCCAACAGACTACTGCTTGAGTATGAGCCACCTCCTAGGACCGTAAGGGCGCATCTACGTGAGCATTTTGATGAGATCCGGCACCTCACACTTTCGCCGTTTGATCCAAAGGTGCATACGCAGGCCCTGAAGCACATCCATGACACGTCCGTTGCGTCCTATGTCTCGCTCTGTCCACTGAACGCCGTTTTGCACGCCAAACCACCTCGCGTTGCGGCTGAGGAACGTCATCTTCCTCGAGAGGCAAGGGTCACTCTGGCTCAATTACGCTCTGGATACTGTAGCAGGTTAAACTCCTACTTATCCAGACTAGACCCTGACGTGAATGAATATCCGGCATGCGGCTCGTCACCCCATAATACCAACCATTTATTTACCTGCTCTTCGGAGCCCACTCTTCTAACATCCATCTCCCTCTGGTCCAACCCTGTCGAAACTGCAAGTTTCCTAGGACTCCCGTTAGAAGAAATTGATGACAATTTAGGTTAAGGAAAAGTACACGCTGGGCAGGGCTACACTTTGTTACAACAACAACAACCAGCCACAACAGAAAAATTTTGTAAACAAACGACAAACAATAAAAATCTGAAAAGTATCAAATGAAACACTCATAAATTAATAGCAGAAATGTACAAGAAAAAAAACCACTTAAATACATCACAGCTATAAAATCGTTCATATGTATTGACGATTTTTTTTAGGAAAGGAGGTGTAGTATACCAGAGCATGTCGCCAACAACAACAAAGCCACACGCCAACACCTAAGTGCCAGGCTGTGAAATGTTTACATTTTGCTAAGTCAACGTATTTTCAATAGCGTTCACTTTCTCACGCTGCCCAAATATTTGAGCGGCACAAGTTATGAAGTAACATATCAGTTTGCATATGTTGTCATATATGTGTGTGCGCGTGTGACTGCATTGGTTGCTGCCACACGCTAGCCATTTATATATGTATGTATGTGACTGCAGTGCTGCAGCTACATATCTAATATGTTTGTACATGTTGGTGACTGCACTGAGTTGTACCTCATACAGTACATAGAATTATAGTAAATATGTATTCTAGTAAATAAGAGTTTTAGAGTTAAGAATTATTATAAATAAGCTGAAATAATACCAAATAAACTAATTGCAGCTCTGCCTCGCCAAAGGCAACCAACAAAATTATTTTTATTTCATTTCCAAATACTTTAATAGCGGCGTATAGGCAACTCCTCTTCGTGTTGTCAAAGGCGGCTTTAAAACCAACAAAGAGATGGTGTGTGTCGATCCTTTTCTCACGGGGATTTTCCAAGATTTGGCGTATTGTAAAAATCTGGTCGATGGTAGATTTACCAGGCCTGAAGCCACACTGATAAGGTCCAATCAGTCGGTTTACGTCAGGCTTCAGTCTTTCGCACAATACGCTTGATAGGACCTTATATGCGATACTCAAAAGGCTGATTCCACGATAGTTGGCGCAATTTTCGGGATCACCTTTCTTATGGACTGGGCAGAGAACACTTAGATTCCAATCTTCAGGCATGCATTCATCCGACCATATTCTGCACAAGAGGTGGTGCATGCACCTAACCAGCTCCTCGCCGCCGCATTTAAATAGCTCAGCGGGCAGGCCATCAGCACCCGCCGCTTTGTTGTTGTTTAGCAGTGATATAGCTACTCGCACCTCGTTATAGTCGGGTTGTGGAACTTCGATTCCATCGTCTTCGATTGTGGGATCGGGTTCGTCCTCTTCTCTGGATTGTTGCTCCGTTCCTCCGTTTAGAGGGCAGAGAAGTGATCCCTCCATAACCCTAGTACTCTCTGAACATCTGTCACCAGGTCGCCGTTGTCATTTTACAGGAGTTTGCCCCGGGTTTAAAACCTTCCGTCATTCGTCGAATTCTTTGATAAAATTTTCGGGCGTTGCTTCTGCTGGCTAGCATTTCAAGCTCTTCGATTTCACGCTTTTCCGCTTCCCTTTTCTTCGCCAGAAAAAGCCGTCTCGCTTCCCTCTTCATCTTGTTGTAGTGTTCACACACGCTCCTCGTTGCATTCGCTTTTAACGTTGCCTTATTGGCGTCGTCCTTTCTTTTCATTGCGTCTTTGCACTCTCTATCATCGTACCAGCTGTTTTTTCGCATTTGCTGGAATCCAATTACTTCTTCGGCTGCGGTACGAAGTGATCCGGAGATATGCTCCCACTTCTCGTGCACTCCGCTGGGTTGGCAGATTGATCTACACTGCAATTATCCGACCTATCATGCTATATGGAGTCGTGGTGTGGTGGCCTGCGCTGAGCAAGGCCACAAAGCTGAATCTTTTAGGTAAAGCCATAGATCTAGCATTATCTGTATAAGCGACGCGCTAAGAACAATGCCCAACGAAGCTCTTCAGCCCATTCCAGGCATTCCGTGACTCGATCCGGAAGCGTACCATGCAGCAGCGGCAGTGGCTCTGCGCCTAAGGGAAACGTCTGGCTGGGGCGCAAGAAAACTGGACACTCCAGTATTCTAGGATTTCACAGTTTTCTCCCTCTGAGAACAGATCGTTGTGCGGCCACAACAGTCGGAGACAGCTGTTTCAAAACTAACATTCCCAGCAGGGAAGAATGGGAGAGGATGAATCGCTGCCCCGCTACTAATGGCGGCATTTCTGTTTACACTGACGGCTCGAAGCTATATCTAGAGACATTCACGCCCTAAGAAGGAGAGAAATCTCCATATTAATAGGTGTTCTAACTGGCCACTGCCTTATTGGTAGGCACGCAGAAAGGCTAGGTGTGCCCTACCGACGATGCTGTAGGAGCTGCAAAGATGATGAGGAAAAGGAAACGGTGAAGCAACTCATCTGCAACTTTAAGCAGCGCGAGAACGCGCTTTTTGGGAGTTCCCTTCCTGGATAGCCTAAGCCAGATCGCGGAACTGGACATAAAGGACTTGATGGCCTTCATAAAGTCATCTAAGTGGTTCGAGTAGGAGTACCGGTGTAGGTTTAGGAGCGTCAGTCCCGGGAATCTGATATGTGGAAATGCCAACAACTCAGAAATTTTCCATATGGCCGGGTCCCGGGACTGAATTTTCTAGTGTTGGTGGTATCACAACGAGCCTTTCAAAACTGGCCTAAGTGTGCCTCTTCGGCAGCCACTTGAACCTAACCTGACCTTACCTACCTACATATATGGTAGTTCAAATATATTGGAAGCCAGGGAGGTATCGCCACACGGTGGTCGTCCGATAAGCCACAGTCATTTTTCTTGAATTTAAATTCTATACACATTTTCGTCTTATCTAACATTCGCTTTGTTCTGTTTGCGCGATTTTTAGTTTTTGATTTTCATTAAATAAATAATTTTTCTCTTGTTATTTGATTTGTATTTGATGAAATTTGGCTATTGAATTTTGATTTTCTTAATTCTTTTAGGTTATATACCGATTTAATCTTTACGCGATTGTTTTGGGTACATATAATTTTTTTGTACCTACTTTTTATTTAATTCCATTTCTGTTATTGAATATTAATTTCACCACTTTTTCCTGGAATCCCATATTGTTAGTTGTTTAAGCTATTTTATAAAAGTTTTATATTTTTAAGATAAAGATTTTTTGGTTGAATTGATACCCACATTAAGATATTTTTTTTCCAAAAATTTTTTGATGTAAGTAGTTTTTCGATTTTGACCATCTTTTATTTAAGCTCAGGCTTTAAATTTTTACTCTCCCTATGTACAAGAACCAAAAAACCGGAAATATACACCCTGTGGTTCACATGTAAGGAAGGAAATAGCTTCAAAAAGCTCGCCATATACAAATTTACTTGCTTCCTGTTATCACCTTGGATCATAAGGTGTACAAGAAGTCTATAAATTAAGGAAAACACATGGCAAATATTAGTAAGAATATAAATTCAAGATTGCATGCAGGGCACATGGCTCAAAGCGTTAAGAGAACGCAATGCCAATGCAGTCTGGTAGGTTCGATGCCGGCCAGACCGGATAAAACACTATGTCTAAATGCTTGGTCGCATGGAAACTAGTCAGTGAATTACCATTCCGCTGTATAAAATTTTGCATTCAATTCTTTCTAATACCTATAATTACAAAATTAACGTATAAATATATACATTGGATTCAATCCACAAACAAAACTTCATATACATACAAACATTTCCGCTCCCCATGTACAAGAACCAAAAAACCGGAAATATACACCCTGTGGTTCACATGGAAGGAAGGAAATAGCTTCAAAAAGCTCGCCATATACAAATTTACTTGCTTCCTGTTATCACCTTGGATCATAAGGTGTACAAGAAGTCTATAAAGTAAGGAAAACACATGGCAAATATTAGTAAGAATATAAATGCAAGATTGCATGCAGGGCACATGGCTCAAAGCGTTAAGAGAACGCAATGCCAATGCAGTCTGGTAGGTTCGATGCCAGCCAGACCGGATAAAACACTACGTCTAAATGCTTGGTCGCATGGAAACTAGTCAGTGAATTACCATTCCGCTGTATAAAATTTTGCATTCAATTCTTTCTAATACCTATAATTACAAAATTAACGTATAAATATATACATTGGATTCAATCCACAAATAAAACTTCATTTAAATTTTTACTTCTAGCTTTAATTACCTTTTTTTACTTTGGCATTTTTCTATTTTCCGTTTTTTTTTTTACATTATATCGTGTGTAATAAAATAAGCTTGTTAAGCTTGAAATTGAAACACTCGCTTTGTTTATTTATTTATCTTTTTTATTTTGTTTTATATGGGGTGAAATAAAAACACCATGTCTGGCTTAGTCAACAGACTATTGGTGCGGGTGTTGTCCCTGCAGTCAAATTCCGAACTACTCAGCAAACATACTAATTCATTGACTAACCATTTTATGGCATATGCATACCAGTTCATTGTTGATTAGTTTTAAAAGCAGTCAATGCCAAACTACTCAGCGAAAATTCTAGTTCATTGACTATGCATTTTGTGGTGTATGCATACTAGTTCATTGCTGATTAGCGTTAAACCAGTCAATGCCAAACAACTCAGCAAATAATATAGTTCATTGACTATACATTTTGTGGTGTATTTATACTAGTTCATTGCTGATTAGCTTCAAACCAGTCAAGGCCAAACTACTCAGCAAACAATATAGTTCAATGACTATACATTTTGTGGTGTATTCATACTAGTTCACTTCTGATCACCTTTAAACCAGTCAATATCGAACTACTCAGCAAACAATATAGTTCACTGACGATACATTTTGTGGTGTATTCATACTAGTTCATTTCTGATCACCTTTAAACCAGTCAATGTCCAACTACTCAGCTAACAATATAGTTCATTGACTATACATTTTGTGATGTATTTATACTAGTTCATTGCTGATTAGCTTCAAACCAGTCAAGGCCAAACTACTCAGCAAACAATATAGTTCATTGACTATACATTTTGTGGTGTATTCATACTAGTTAATTTCTGATCACCTTTAAACCAGTCAATCTCGAACTACTCAGCAAACAATATAGTTCATTGACTATACATTTTGTGGTGTGTTTATACTAGTTCTTTGCTGATTAGCTTCAAACCAGTCAAGGCCAAACTACTCAGCAAACAATATAGTTCATTGACTATACATTTTGTGGTGTATTCATACTAGTTAATTTCTGATCACCTTTAAACCAGTCAATGTCCAACTACTCAGCTAACAATATAGTTCATTGACTATACATTTTGTGATGTATTTATACTAGTTCATTGCTGATTAGCTTCAAACCAGTCAAGGCCAAACTACTCAGCAAACAATATAGTTCATTGACTATACATTTTGTGGTGTATTCATACTAGTTAATTTCTGATCACCTTTAAACCAGTCAATCTCGAACTACTCAGCAAACAATATAATTCATTGTCTATACATTTTGTAGTGTATTCATACTAGTTCATTGCTGATCACCTTTAAACCAGTCAATGTCCAACTACTCAGCTAACAATATAGTTCATTGACTATACATTTTGTGGTGTATTTATACTAGTTCATTGCTGATTAGCTTCAAACCAGTCAAGGCCAAACTACTCAGCAAACAATATAGTTCATTGACTATGCATTTTGTGGCATATGGATACCAGTTCATTTCTGATTAGCTTTAAACCAGTCAATGCCAAACTACTCAGCAACATTATAGTTCTATGCCTAAAAATTTTGTGGTGTATTCATACTAGTTAATTTCTGACTACCTTCAAACTCATCAATTCCAAACTACTCAGCAGACACCTAGCTCGTTTACTATACATTTTATGGATGCTTTTATACTAGTTCTTTGCTGATTACCCTTAAATCAATCAATGCCAATCTAATCAGAAAACATACTAGTATACAACTATAATTTGCTGGGCGAAATAATACTAGTCAGAAAAATCTTGGTTCGTACTAGTATGCAAGTATGTATGAAACTCGGGTTGAAATCATACTACACCTTTTTCAGTTTATATTCAGAAAATTTTCTGAATATCAATTGTAATTTTCTGAATGTCAATTGTATTTTTCTGAAAATCAAATGGAAACGCCCTAAGAAGGAGAGAAATCTTAATATTATTAGGAGTTCTAACTGGGCACTGCCTTATTGGTAGGCACGCAGAAGGGGTGCCCTATCGACGATGCTGTAGGAGCTGCAAAGATGATGAGGAAGAGGAAACGGTGAAGCACCTCATCTGCAACTGCCCGGCCTTAAGCGGCGCGGGAACGCGCTTTTTGGGAGTTCCCTTCCTGGATAGTCTAAACCAGACCGCTGGGATTTTCCAAATGGCCGGGTCCCGGGACTGACTTTCCTAGTGCTGGTGGTATCACAACGGGCTTTTCAAAACTGGCCTAAATGTGCCTCTGCGGCAGCCACTAACCTAACGATGAGGAAGAGGAAACGGTGAAGCACCTCATCTGCAACTGCCCGGCCTTAAATATGGATGTTTCATCAATGCTTTTTTGATAAATCACTATTGAAATGGTATCCATATAAACTATTGATAAATTCTAAATAGTTTAAAAAAACAAAATTTTATATAATTTGACATCTGGTTTCAGTGAGACTCGAACCATGCTCCTCTGGCACGTTAGCCCAGTATTCTACCATTCGGCTACGGCATATTATACAATTTTTAGAAAAATTTTCAATCATAAGAAATTCAAAAAAATTTGAATTTAAAAAAACCGCTCCAACAAGTTGTAATATTGTTAGAAAATCCATAGTAAAAATTGTTGAACTATTATGATTATTCGTCCCAGAAAAATTTACATTTCGTCCATATATATTAATACGCTGTCTCTACCAATATTACTATGTAGTAAATGTGGATATGGATATACCGACAATAGAAATTCATATCACGACCATAGATATTGACATGCCGTTCAAACATATTAGTATTCTATCCATAAATATAAAAAATAGTACATCATATCGAAATGGTTGACATGTCATTTTACTTTTTATTGGGAGCAAATAATATTTGATAACTCGCTCATTCTGAATGAATATTGCATCAAACTCGGCGCTATCAATAGGGATATTGTCACAACATTCAATGCATTTCTCTCAGTGCAAGAAAAAGAAAAACAAAACCACTTAAATATATCACAGCTATAAAATCGTTCATATGTATTCACGATTTTTTTTTGGAAAGGAGGTGTAGTATATCAGAGCATGTCACTAACAACAGCAAAGCCACACGCCGACTTCTAAATGTTTGGCTGTGGAATGTAAACATTTTGCAGAGTCAACGTATTCATAATTACGTTCACTTTCTCACGCGCCCCAAATATATAAGCGACACTAGCTATAGAGTTTCATATCGCCTTACATACGCTAGCACCATATGTGTGAATGTGCGCGACTGCATTGCTAGCAGCTCCACGCTTAGTACATGTGTGCCTGCGTATGTAACGGCATTACTTGTAGCTGCGAGCTGCATATGTTTGTATGTATGTTACTGACTGCACTGAGTTGTACCTCATACAGTACATAGAATTAGAGTAAATATGTATTCTAGTAAATAAGAGTTTTAGAGTTAAGAATTCCCTGCAGTCAACTTAACTAGTTTTATACTAATCAAATACCAGTCAGCCGGGCGGCCTCAACTAGTTCGAGTTCTGTAATTTTTCCATATTAGCAACTGGTATTTTTAACACGGCGATGTCCTACGAGATGGCAATTGTCCTTCTCTGCATCAGTACCATACCAATTGGCTGACTAGTCAGCCTCTGCATCAGGAATATACCAGTTGATATACTTGTTATTATACACATCAGTATCATACCATTTAAGATACTAGTTCGTATATACGTCAGGATTGTACCAGTTGGCAGACTAGTTCATATATACATCAGAATAATACCAGTTGGCAGTCTAGTTCATATATACATCAGAATCATACTAGTTGAAAGACTAGTTCATATATGCATCAGAATCATACCAGTTGACAGACTAGTTCATATATGCATCAGAATCATAACAGTTGGCAGACTAGTTCATATATGCATCAGAATCATACCTGTTGACAGACTACTTCTTATTTGCATCAGAATCATACCAGTTGACAGACTAGTTCATATATGCATCATAATCATACCAAATAACAGACTAGTTAAAAAAATCATCGGAATCATACCAGTTGTCATACTAGTTCATATATGCGTCAGAATCATACCAGTTGATATAGTAGTTCATTTATGCATCAGAATCATACCAGTTCACATACCAGTTCACTTATGCATCATAATCATATCAGTTGACATACTAGTTCAAATTTGCATCAGAAATATACCATTTGACATACTAGTTCATATATGCATCAGAATATTACCAGTTGATATACTAGTTCATATATACATCAGAATCATACCAGTTGACATACTGCTCAGCCATTTGACATACTAGTTCATATATGCATCAGAATATTACCAGTTGATATACTAGTTCATATATACATCAGAATCATACCAGTTGACATACTGCTCAGCCTATGCGGCAGGACATACTAATCATTATGCCCATTCAGATCGTACCACTTGTCATACTAGTCCACGAATTTGACATTCATTCCAGTTGGTATACCAGTCGGTCTATGCACCAGTATCATAGTCAGCCTCTACATCAGCAATATACCAGTTTATTCTTTAGAAAGCAGCGACTATTTGTATTTACCCAAACACGAAAAAGCATCTGTGAATTACAAGGTAAAAAAGCAGCAGTTACAAGAGAAAAAGAAAAGCAATTGTGCTCTTCTGCATCAGCACCATATCAATTGGTATACTAGTCAGCCTCTGCATCAGCATTACACCAGTTTATATACTAGTTCATACACAGCCAAAAATGAGCTAAAGGCTCTGAGTTCGATTCTCGGTAAAGTTGACACAAGTTTTTTTTTCTTTATTTTTTAAATTATGTTGTTTATTGTATTTTTAATTTAATTATTGAATTCAACTTGCAATGGCTCCTTTCAAATTCCGCGTTCGTCAAGTTTGATTATATATTGTATTCAACTTTGTAGGATCCACTTTCATTCAAAGTTTTTTAAACGTAAAGCGAAGCGAAATTTTTGCAAATGCTCAAAAACGAGGCGCGCATTTGTCAAAGTTTTATGTAATTGGGGCTTTGGAGTTGTATTTTTAGGTAAGGTAAATTAAGGTTACTCAAGGTTAAGTTAGTCGTCCACTGCGGAGTTCCGGACCCACATATGATATATAGATAAAATTAAGTCTTATTTTTACATCAAAAAGAGTCAAAGTAAGACTGTTTTCATGCTGGCCCATACACTCGAGTCAAAGGAGCATTGGTAGAGTTAATTTATATTGTTGTTGTCAATATACTCAAGTTTATGCCGCAACGTAAAAAAAATGGCGGTTATATACCAACAGGTTGTCATAACCTCTAACGAGACTTTTGCCGAACTTCTCTTCCAACTTATAGTGTGCTGCTTTGATTTTTTCCCTATGAGTTGGCGGGACCTAGTTTTTTTTTTTTAATTTAAAAATCTGTGACTGTTCAAACAGTTGAATGCAGTTAGGTTAGGTTAGGTTAGTGGCTGCCGCAGAGGCACACTTAGACCAGTTTTGAAAAGCCCGTTGTGATACCACCAGCACTAGGAAAGTCAGTCCCGGGACCCGGCCATTTGGAAAATCCCAGCGGTCTGGTTTAGACTATCCAGGAAGGGAACTCCCAAAAAGCACGTTCCCGCGCCGCTTAAGGCCGGGCAGTTGCAGATGAGGTGCTTCACCGTTTCCTCTTCCTCATCATCTTTGCAGCTCCTACAGCATCGACGATAGGGCACCCCTTCTGCGTGCCTACCAATAAGGCAGTGCCCAGTTAGAACACCTATTAATATTGAGATTTCTCTCCTTCTTAGGGCGTGAATGCCTCTAGATCTTTTATGATCCCATTTCGGCCAGGTTTGTTTGGATGTCCGGCAAGTTGGGGATTGTTGCCACCTTTCGTTGGCTTGCAGTACACACTCCGTCAAGCCAACGAAAAGTAGCAACAATCCCCAGGGTGCCGGACATCCAAACAAACCTGGCCAAAATGGGATCATAAAAGATCTAGAGGGATCATAAAAGATCTGAATGCAGTTACAGAATTTCCATTTGATTTTCAGAAAAATACAATTGACATTCAGAAAATTACAACTTTCTGAATATAAACTGAAAAAGGTGTAGTATGATTTCAACCCGAGTTTCATACATACTTGCATACTAGTACGAACCAGGATTTTTCTGACTAGTATTATTTCGCCCAGCAAATTATAGTTGTATACTAGTATGTTTTCTGATTAGATTGGCATTGATTGGTTTAAGGGTAATCAGCAAAGAACTAGTATAAAAACATCCATAAAATGTATAGTAAACGAGCTAGGTGTCTGCTGAGTAGTTTGGAATTGATTAGTTTGAAGGTAGTCAGAAATTAACTGGTATGAATACGCCACACAATTTTTAGGCGTAGAACTATAATGTTGCTGAGTAGTTTGGCATTGACTGGTTTAAAGCTAATCAGAAATGAACTAGTATGAATACACCACAAAATGTACAGTCAATGAACCACATTGTTTGCCGAGTAGTTTGGCAATGTCTGGCTTAAAGGAAATCAGAAATGAACTAGTATGAATACACCACAAAATGCATAGTCAATGAACTAGAATTTTCGCTAAGTAGTTCGGCATTAAATGGTTTAAAGCTAATCAACAATGAACTGGTATCCATATGCCACAAAATGCATAGTCAATGAACTATATTGTTTGCTGAGTAGTTTGGCCTTGACTGGTTTAAAGCTAATCAGCAATGAACTAGTATAAGTACACCACAAAATGTATAGTCAATGAACTATATGGTTAGCTGAGTAGTTCGACATTGACTGGTTTAAAGGTGATCAGAAGTGAAGTAGTATGAATACACCACAAAATGTATAGTCAATGAACTATATTGTTTGCTGAGTAGTTTGGCATTGACTGGTTTAACGCTAATCAGCAATGAACTAGTATGTATACGCCACAAAATGTATAGTCAATGAACTATATTGTTTGCTGAGTAGTTCGACATTGACTGGTATAAAGGTGATCAGAAATGAACTAGTATGAATACACCACAAAATGTATAGTCAATGAAATATATTGTTTGCTGAGTAGTTCGACATTGACTGGTTTAAAGGTGATCAGAAGTGAACTAGTATGAATACACCACAAAATGTATAGTCAATGAACTATATTGTTTGCTGAGTAGTTTGGCATTGACTGGTTTAACGCTAATCAGCAATGAACTAGTATGCATACGCCACAAAATGTATAGTCAATGAACTATATTGTTTGCTGAGTAGTTCGACATTGACTGGTTTAAAGGTGATCAGAAATGAACTAGTATGAATACACCACAAAATGTATAGTCAATGAAATATATTGTTTGCTGAGTAGTTTGGCCTTGACTGGTTTGAAGCTAATCAGCAATGAACTAGTATAAATACACCACAAAATGTATAGTCAATGAACTAATTGTTTGCTGAGTAGTTTGGCATTGACTGGTTTAACGCTAATCAGCAATGAACTAGTATGCATACGCCACAAAATGTATAGTCAATGAACTAGAATTTTCGCTGAGTAGTTTGGCATTGACTGCTTTTAAAACTAATCAACAACGAACTGGTAGGCATATGCCACAAAATGGTTAGTCAATGAACTAGTATGTTTGCTGAGTAGTTCGGAATTTGACTGCAGGGTTATTATAAATAAGCTGAAATATTACTAAATAAACCAATTGCTGCTCTGCATCGCAACAGGCAACCAAATTTTCATTATTTTACTGTTTAGTGCCATTTTTAGCCAATAAAAAAATTCGGGACAATCCCGGGATAGCCCGAGAGGCTAGAAATCCCGGAAATTGGAATCCCTAATATACACCAGAAATATAGCAGTTACTATACTATACTAGATCATATATACATCAGCATCATATTTGTATTTACCCAAACACGAAAAGGCATCTGTGAATTACAAGAGAATAAATTTTATGTACATTAGACAGTGCCAAAATAAATAATTTCGTTTTTTTCAAAAATTATATTGATTTTCTTTTTCTTTTTTTTTCAGGATTTTAAATTAAAGTCTGGAGGTCTATTATCGCTAGTTTAGATTTTACAGACTTTACCTCATATTTGGTATAAAAACCACAGGCCGAAATGTACCATTTTTGGTACGAATTTTTTCTCCGGGTTCCTTGGTACGCAACTTCTAAATTCGGTACATTTTTGCCATTTTAACTTCAACGCAACTCCACTACAAATGTCAAAAGTACATTTGAATGACTACAAAAAAATTATTTAGTCATGGTGTTGTGTCTCTTTCACTCTCCTTCTTTACTGGCAGTAGAAGTGAAGTGGTACCACTTGGGAAAGGGCGGAAAAATAGCGACCCCTAAGGGTTATCAAATTTTCTTATATTTGAATCACCATATGTATATATGTATATGAAAACCCGTTTCTGTGTTAAATTATAGCAGCAGATGAACTGCTTAAGATTGTTTGAATAAATGTTATATTAAGGGGATTCATCAACCTTCATAAACACCTTATAAAGCGTGTAAACGTGTAAATTTATCAAGTGTGTAAATAAACTGTCAAAATTTGTATGGGAATTTGATAAACTTCCGCGTCGATTTTGTGTGTAAAAGAGTTCGTAAATTTATCCAATACAATGACGCCGTTCGACATTATTTTTTTAATGCATTCAATGCACACTAGACAAAAATAGAAGAATATGCTGAAAACGGGTTAAAATTACTTTTTTTATGAGAATTTCGAAGTAAAATGTTTTTGTTTGACATCAAGTAGGTACACATAAATTTATCTAGGGAATTCATCTAACTTAGCTGATAAATGTATAAATTTATGCATTGCGTAAACTTATAAGGTTCCATGAATCCCCATATTGTTTGGCTAGAAAATTATTTCGGTAAGTTTTTTTTCTGTTTGGTACGAATTTTGGTACGCAAAATTTTAGGCAAACGGCAACCGTGATAAAAACGACAAACCATTGTTGTAAAACAACACTTACTTGAACATATTTTCGAAGGAAATCGTATTCCCTATAAAATTTGCATTGACCAAAATTTTTTCAGACTAGCCATTTTCTAGTATTCTAGCCTCAAAAATTAGCATGTTTTTCGATTTCCCTTTTTTTTCAAGAATTGTCAAAACTGCAAATATCCATGTCCAACAAAGATAGATACAGATTCTTAAAGGAAATTGAGTGGGCTACGAAAAAGGTTAAACAACTTTTTTTTGTAAAGTTACTTTTTCAAAACTTATTTAGTATTAAATTAAAAAAATTCATATTTCAGTATTTTTTGGTGTTTTTGATCCAATTTTTTTTACTAAATTTTGTTTATTGATATTCTTCATGGTTAATTATCGTTATATGATGAATATTATAACCAAAAATATACATTTCTAATATACGTTCAAACATATTTTTGCTTAATATATGCTTCCTCTGCGAAGGTGAAAGTTTGAACCACTGATCTAGTTTCGATTTGCAACGATATAGATAATGAAAAAATCCATTTGTATTGGAGGTGCCACGCCTCCTATATATATCAAAATATTTTTTAGCCTGTGACCATCCCTGGAAGATATTCAGAGAGTGTGTAATATTTGGTTACGATCGGCTCATTCGTTTAGAAGCCAAGTTCGTCTATAGGTACATAATTTGAATTTTATATATATATATAGAGATAGAGATAACATTTTATAAGTATCGATAGGTGTCCCCGAGCAGGGTGTGCGACAACAAACCAAAAATTAAAAAAAATTAATTTAATATGAAATGATAAACACGTATGCACTCTATAGAGCCGCTGTTATGTGTGTATGTAGGTATGACCACTTACATTATTCTGTTTGCATTGTGAGAAAGTATTCAGAGAAGCAAATGCTTCCAAAGACTTGATGTTTAAAAAAAAATACAAATAAGTTACATCGTCCACAACTCCCTTCGTGGTTAGACTCTGAAATAAAAAAAAATGGAAATTGATAAAAAAAATTAAAATAGAGTAAAAAAATATAAAAATGATGAAAAGTAAAGAAATAAATTTGTAGGAAATGAAAGGAAATGAAATAATATCAAATAAATAAAAATAAAGCAGAATGAAATAAATAAAAGTATAAAAAAAAGAATCCGAATGGAAGAGAATGGATAAAAGGAAAATAAAGAAACGTAAGGTAATGAAAGGAAAAGAGAGAAAAATCAAAGGCAAGTAAAGGTAGAGAAAGGAAAGGAATGGAAAAGGAAGGGAAAGAAAGGAAAGGTAATGAAAGTAGGGGAATGAAAAATGAAGGAAAATAGAAAAAGATAAAGAAAGGGAAGAAAAGAAAAAGAAAGGAAATAAAAGGTAGGGAAGAGGAAGGTATGGAAAAGAAATAAAGATAAAAAGAAAGAAAAATAAAGGAAACGAAGGAAATGCAAAGGGGGGAAAAATTAAAGGAAATGAATGGAAAAGAAGTAAAACTAAAGGAGTTACGAAAAGGAGAAGAAAGAAAGTAAGGAAACGAAAGGAAAGGTAGGGAAAGGAAATTACAGGAAAGGAAAGGAAAAGAAAGCTAAGAAAAGAGGAATGTAATGGAAAATAAAGGTAAGAAAAAAAAAGAAAAAGAAAAGAAATCAAAAGAAAATAAATAAAATGAAGGCATACGAAACAAAACTAAAGCAAAGGATATGAAACGAAACGAAACGAAACGAAAGGCAAGAAAAAAATAAAAAGGATGAAAAAGAAATGAAAAGACAAAACAAAAAAGAAAAGAAAGGAAAGAAAAAAATAAAATGAAATGAAAAGATAGAAAAGGAAAGGAAAGAAAAAGAAAGGAAGTAAAGGAGGTGAAAGGAAATAAGAGCAAATGAAAGCAAATAAAATCAAAGGAAAGGAAAGGAGGGAAAAGGAAAGGAAAGCAAATAAAACCAAAAGAAAGGAAAGGAGAAAAGGAAAGAAAGACGAATAAAAACGACCTGAAATAAATAGTTATAAACATTCAAACTTTATTACTGAATGGCGTAAAGAGGGAGAAAAAGACAAAAAGAAGAGGAATGTGTAGAAACGGAAAATATAAAAAATAAGGAAAAGTAAGGAAAATTTAAGAAAGAGCAAAAAGAGTGATAGTTAAGGAAACTGATAGTTAAGGAAACTGAACTTCAATAAGGTAGAGAAATAAAATAAGGGTTTGTGGTTGGACTTCAACCACTGTGCAAACTCTAGTATAGATAAAAGTAAGTATTATTTTAACATCAAAAAGAGTTAAAGAAAGACTGCTTTCATGCTGGGCCATAAACTCGAGTTAAAGGAGCATTGTTAAGAGTTAATTTATATTTTTGTTGTCAATAAACTCAATTTCATGCCGCAACATAAGAATAAATGGCGGTTATATACCAACAGTTTGTCAAAACCTATAAAGAGATATTTGCCGAGCTTCTCTTCCAACTTATAGTGTGCTGATTCGATTTTTTTCCCCTACAAGTTGGCGGGACCTACAGTTTTTTTTTTTTTTAAATTGTCAAATCTATGACTGTACAATCAACAGTTGAATGTAGTTTCTTTTACTAAAACCGTTCAAACAACCAAAATTTGGTCAAATCAACAGAATTTGGTCAATTTCAGGATAACAATACGAGATTGTTGATTTTACCAGTGTCTTTTTTCTGTGTATATACACTAGGGATTCCAATCCCGAGATCCCGTTGTTTTTTAAGTCCCGAAAATCCCGGGATTGCTAGACTTAAATCCCGGGATCAAACTTCAGTAAAAGCAATTTTTCTCTAAGTCAAATGGCTTTCTTTTTTATTTTTATCTACAATGAAATTTTTATTATTACTTTGCATATCTGAATTGTCGGAGCCCAAATGGAAAAAATTTAATTAAAAACAAGTAAGGAAGTCTAAGTTCGGGTGAAACCGAACATTACATACCCAGCTATGCACATAAAGTGGGCGTGATCGTTCACCGATTTTTCTTATTTTCTGTGGTAGTACTCTACATAAACATAACATGCCTGGTACCTAGTTTCGTAAATCTATCTCACACCGTTCTGAAGTTGTTAGCAGTCGAATTTAAAAATTGCTTGACTCATAAGTGGGCGGTGCCACGCCCACTTTCCAAAATTTTGAAAAAATTATGTAAAGAATATGAAAGTTGATGTATGTACCAAATTATATTATTATAGCAAAATCAGTTAATTAGATATGGACTTTTCAATATTTCCACCTCCTTTCAATATAACTTTTATGAAAAAGTAGGCGTGGTCGCGAAGCGATTTCGTTTATTTTCTATAGCTGAATTTACCACAACAATAGTATGTCCTCTACGAAATTTCGTTATACTAGCATAAACTGTTCTGAAGTTATTAAGAGTCAAAATTTTAAAATTTCTTCAAATATACGTGGGCGGTACCACGCCCCCTTTTCAAAATTTTTTATAAAATCGGCCTTAGAACATCCAAATCAATACATATTGCAAATTTTATCATTGTAGCTGCTTCTAATATTGAATTAACCCATTTTATACGTTTTTCGAAATTTTCGATATCGAAAAAGGGGCGTGGTTATGGTCCGATTTTACCCATTTTCAATAGCAATCTATTCTGAACCCAAATAAGTACGCATGCCAAATTTGGTGAAGATATCTCATTATTTGCTCAAGTTATCGTGTTAACGGACAGACGGACGGACGGACAGACGGACGGACATGGCTCAATCAAATTTTTTTTCGATCCTGATCATATTGATATATGGAAGTCTATATCTATCTCGATTCCTTTATACCTGTACAACCAACCGTTATCCTAACAAAGTTATAATACCCTGTGTACAAGTACAGCTGGGTATAATTATGACCAGTGTTTTAGATGATTTTCGAATTTTTCGGTATCGAGAATTGCCGTGGTTGGAGGGGGATGTTAGCCAATTTCATCACGTATACTCCCAACAATACTAGCATGATTTGTGCCAAATTTCATCGTTCTACCATAATTTGTTTAAAAGTCCAGTCGAAAATCATAATCTATACTTATAAAAATGGATGTATGTATGTATGTGGCTTATGGACTCCAAAACTACTCGGCCGATTTTGTTGAAATTTTGGGGATAGATTAGTAGGAGCCTGGAGAGTGTTTCTGTAAATTTTTTTTATGGGAAGTGGACCCGGGACCGCCCTATTCGAAAATATCGTATAAATGGCTGGATTTACTTGATATTTGGTATGTAGATAGCGTTATGCTTAGATTAAAGTATAGGATGATTTTTCTTCCGGGAAGTGGACCAGGGACCGATCTGTAAACAATCGTATTTATGACTCGAATTGCTTGAAACTTGGTATGTAGGTAGCTATATGCTTAGATTAATATATAGGATAAATTTTCTTCCGGGAAGTGGACCCAGGACTGACTTATTCTAAAGTATCGTATAGATGGTTGGATTAACTTTAAATTTGATATGTAGGTAGCGTTAAGCTTAGGTTAAAGTGTGGGAAAAGTTTTCTTCCAGGAAGTTTATCAGGGCCCGATATATTCTAAACAATCATATTTATGACTCGATGAGCTTGATATTTAGCGTGTAGCTGGCGTTTCACCTTGATAAAATATGAGATAATGTATCTTCCGAGAAATGGTAAAAATGGTAAAATCTTATTCAGGTGATTTTCTTTGGCGTAGCAACGCACGCCGGGTATTACTAGTAGAATGATAAGAGAGATTCACCTATGAAATTATATCATTTTATTCATTTCAGCTACCGAGATATGTCTCTTCGTGTGATTTTCGAAATTGTCGATATCGACAAAAGAGGTGTGGTTATCATCCGATTTCGCCCATTTTCTCTAAATTTTTACTCAAGTTATCGTATACACAGACGGACAGACGGACGGACATGCCTGAATGAAATCCTCTTTTCAAACTAAGAACTTTCATATATGGAACTCTATATCTATCTCGTTTATTTTGTGCCGTTACGTACTACCGTTATGTGAACAAAATTAATATACGCTCGTACTAGCACTGGTGCGCTGGGAATAAAAATCGTAATGGAGAGACTAGGGGGTTCATCCTACCAAAATATATATTATTATAATTTTTAGCCATTTCCGTCACCGAATTATATCAATTTATGTGATTTTCGAAATCGAAAGTGGGCGTGGTTGGAGAGCGATTTTTCCAATTTCATCAGGTATACCCCTAACGATACTAGTATGCTTTGTGCCAAATTTCATCCTTCTACCCTAATCAGTTTAAAAGTTACGACTAGTTGAATTTTCAAAAATGCCTCCCTTAAAGGTGGGCGGGACCACGCCCACTTTAGAAAATTTATCAAAAAATCATTATGTAATGGTCAGAAGGGTTCACCTATAAAATTATATCATTTTACCGATTTCCGTTATCGAATTATGTCAATTTAGGTGATTTTAGAAATTTTCGATATCGAAAGTGGGCGTGGTTGGAGGGCAATTTTATCCAATTTCATCTGGTATACTCCCATCGATGCTAGTATGCTTTGTGCCAAATTCCATCGTTCTATCGTAATCAGTTTAAAAGTTACGACCAGTCAAATTTTCAAAAATGCCTCCCTTAAAAGTGGGCGGTGCCACGCCCACTATAAACAATTTATGAAAAAATCATAAGAGAATGACCAGGGGGATTCACCTATAAAATTATATCATTTTAGCCATTTCAGCTGCCGAGATATGTCAATTTGTGTGATTTTCGAAATTTTCGATATCGAAAGTGGGCGTGGTTGAAAGGCGATTTTATCCAGTTTCATCAGGTATACTCCCAACGACACTAGTATGCTTTGTACCGAATTCAATCATTCTATCGTAATCAGTTTAGGAGTTACGACCATTCAAATTTTCAAAAATGCCTCCCTTAAAAGTGGGCGGTGCCATGCCCACTATAAAAAATTTATGGAAAAATCATAAGAGAATGACCAGGGGGGTTCACCTATTTTATAGGAAAATTTCGAAAATCACAAAAATTGATTTATCTCGGCAGCTGAAATGGCTAAAATGATATAATTTTTTATTCTTTTTCGAAAAAGGGGGCGTGGTTATCATCCGATTTCGCCCATTTTCAATAGCAACCTACCTTGACCAGAAAGTAACCTGTGTACAAAATTTCGTGCAAATATCTCAATTTTTACTCAAGTTATCGTGTACAAAGAAGAATCGGCGCACCTGCGCCTTGGCAGCCATGTCACTGTTGATAGTTACAAATTTGAAACTGTGAGAGACTTCGTCTATTTGGGAACCAGTATTAACACCGAAAATAATATCAGTCTAGAAATCCAGCGGAGAATCACTCTTGCCAACAAGTGCTACTTTGGACTGAGTAGGCAATTGAGAAGTAAAGTCCTCTCTCGAAGAACAAAGATCACGCTCTATAAGTCTCTCATCATACCTGTCCTGATGTATGGCTCAGATTCATGGACAATGTCAAGAGAAGATGAGATGGCCCTTGGAGTATTTGAGAGAAAAGTTCTCCGGAAGATTTATGGTCCTTCCCGTGATGCCAACGGAGAGTATCGAAGGAAATTTAACGATGAGCTGTACGAGCTCTACGCAGATCTGACCATAGTCCAGCGAATTAAAGCCCAAAGACTCCGCTGGCTGGGCCATGTTATGCGAATGGACAAAGAAGCTCCAGCACAGAAGGTTTTCCTATCGTCGCCTGAATTCGGCAGCAGAGGAAGGGGGAGGCCTCGACTGAGATGGAAACAACAGGTGGAGGATGACTTGAACTCCCTTGGGGTTTCCAATTGGCGTCGGTTATCGCTAAAAAGGAATGACTGGCGTGCTTTGATACGAAACGGCCAAAATCGCTTAGGCGGTTAAGCGCCAATAAATGATGATATCGTGTACACGGACGGACAGACGGACAGACGGACGGACATGTCTTAATCAACTCCTCTTTTAATCCTAAGAACTTTCATATATGGAACTCTATATCTATCTCGATTATTTTGTGCCGTTACATACAACCGTTAGGTGAACAAAGTTAATATACCCTTGTACTAGTACTAGTACTAGTGCGCTGGGTATAAAAAAAAACATAGCTATGTACGTAGTTTTCGCCACTATCGCTTAAGAATTTTTAGTCATTTGTATACATAAGTCAGTTTTTATGTATCAAGTATGCTATTTGTACCTAAGGTACAAAAAAATTGTACCAAATTCCTGCATACATATATCTTATTTACAAATTTAATGTAATTTTTTTTGTTCTTACATATGTAAGTCGTTTTTAATCAACTATGTACGTATATTTGGCTATGTTTACCACTAGTAGGAACAACTTATGTTTCAAGTTCCTGAATAGTAACTTTGAGTTACAAATTTAATGTTACTATTCGTTCGTTATAAAAAGGAAAAAGAAATCCCGGAAATTGGAATCCCTAATATACACCAGAAATATAGCAGTTGACATACTAGATCATATATACATCAGCATCATATTTGTATTTACCCAAAAACGAAAAAGCATCTGTGAATTACAAGAGAATAAAAGAAGCAAACCAAAAATTTCAAATAATGTTTGCAAAGTACCATGTAGTACAATAGATCGTACTAATGGTCTTGGCGTAATAAGGCCTTATAATAATAATGTAATATGAAAAGGAATTTTTCTAATCAGCATTTTTTCTAAAATAGATTAGACTTTTTCTGACTAAGTACACCTTTTTCAGCTTATATTCAGAAAGTAACAATTTATATTCAGAAAATTACAATTCATATTCAGAATTTCCATTTGATACCTATTCAGAAAAATATAATTGACATTCAGAAGATTACAATTGATATTTAGAAAACTTTCTGAATATAAACTGAAAAATGTGTAGTATGATTTCAAACCGAAATTCATACATACTTGCATACTAGTATGAACCAGCATTTTTTTTACTAGTATGATTTCCCCCAGCAGATTATAGTTGTATTCTAGTATGTTTTCTGATTAGATTCTCATTGATTGTTTTAAGGGTAATCAGCAATGAACAAGTATAAAAACACCCATAAAATGTATAGTAAACGAGCTAGGTGTCTGCTGAGTAGTTTGGAATTGATTAGTTTGAAGGTAGTCAGAAATGAACTAGTATGAATACACCACAAAATGTATAGTCGAAGAACTATAATGTTGCCGAGTAGTTTGGCATTGACTGGCTTAAAGGTAATCAGAAATGAACTATTATGAATACACCACAAAATGTAAAGTCAATGAACTAGAATTTTCGCTGAGTAGTTTGGCATTGAATAGCTTAAGGCTAATCAACAATGAACTGGTATGCATATGCCATAAAATGTTTAGTCATTCAACTAGTATGTTTTCATATATGAACTGGACTTTTTCTGACTATTATGATTTCAACCAGAAAATTATAGTTGTATACGAGAATAGACTGGATTTTTTCTGACTAGTATGATTTCGACCAGCAAATTATAGTTGTATACTATATCTCTTTAAGATCTTGTATAGACTTGAATGCTCTTTTACTTGATTTTGCATACTAAGCTCGATTATGCTTTACTTCAACTTTAACGCTCACAATAAACTTATTGGCCAGTTCATTCTCGTGTTCAAATAAAGGGCCAATGAATTAATTGGTTGTTAAATTGACAGTGAATTTTGACGTTAGGAGGCAGTCGAGAAAATGGCCCTTAGTCCATACAATTTAAATCATACTTATTTTTTCTTCGCGAAGTCGGAAAAATTTATTTGCGTTAAAAAAATGTTGTCATGTAAAAGATTTTTTAAAAAGAAATCAGAAAGTACAAAATTGTATCCCAAAATGTTAACGTCTCTTGTAATTATGTACATGGAAAGTCAAATATCAACAAGCTAAGTACTCTTAAGTGTTGGCAATACGATCACAAACAAAATTCATTTAAGAGAACGCTATGTGACAGTTTTCAAGGCAAGCCAAGTCTATGCTATGTAAGTATAGCGGAAGCTTAACGCCCTGACTTAAAACTTGGTATCACTTGTCAACCCTTAAAAGCTGTGAAATAGAGGGTGTTTTCGCAGCGTTGCCATGTTGTGCGGAATCTTGAACGGTTGTGGGTAATTTTTGGGGAACGCTATAATGTTTGGAATTTCGTTCTACACAAAGCAATCAAAGCGCCACCGACCTTAAAGGGTCAGTTACATTAAGCTTTATTTTGGCTTTACCTCAAACTTTGACTTTGACAGAAAAGTTCAGTATACGTATTTAAACCAAGCATGGCAAATTGGAGACCTCAAAGTTGAAGTGAGGATGAAATTTGGCAAACTCTCAAATTTTGCTTGCTTTGCTTGCTTTGACAATCAGATGTTGATGAGTTTGCTTTAATTAAAAAATAAAAAGTTGGAGAAAATAATAATTAATTCATTTTTTCTCTATTAAATTAATAAATTAACCAAAACACTCTGAATGCAAGGAAATAAATAACAAAAACAAATGTATAAAAGAGAAGCGTCAAGGCGTTCATTGTAGCATACCTCTGAAGTTGGACGCAAAGTTTTGAGGTAGCAAATGTCAGGCGAGGTTAACAAAGCTTTATGTATTTCACCCTTAAGGCTGAAATACATAAAACTTCGCCAACGCTTTGACAGATGCCCGCTCCATATGTTAAAAATTGTTGTACAATGGAAAGTGCGCTAAAGCTCTGAGCATAGCTGTACATAGTAAAAATTGAATTAAATAACTTATGGTGATTTCGTTTCATAGAAAAAATTTTAGCAGCGCTGTTGAGTACCTAAACAGCATCAGAAAAAATTATGCTTGTGGTAGACATAAACCAGCTAATGCTGGCGCCAATGCCAAAAATGTCGATCTATCTACTAGTACATACGCTGCTACTGCCGCCGCTGGCGATCTTATTCGATGTACGCCAATCAATGTTAATGCCATAGAAAATATCAAGAGTGCTGCAGCTGGCGATGTCAGCCGACGTACGCCAAGAAATGCTAATGTCAAAGAACATGTCGCCAACGTGAATAAAAATATGCCAACAGATGTCAATGTTTATGCAAATGCTAACACCAATGCCGATTCCATGCCTATTAGGGCCCCGCTACTGCTGCCACGGGCGCTGTTAGTAAATATTCACATACGCCTGCTTATGTTAATGCAAATGGTAACCCTAATGCTGATGCTGTTATCATGAACGATGACTCGCAAAACTGGGTCAATGTTAATGCAAGCTCTAGTCCCAATGCCAAAAATGCAGATAACGTAAAAAATGTAAATGCCGCCCCCATGGTTGGTAATAACAATAATTTTGAGCTTGATGTTGTCGCCAAGAAAAGATGGATTCACCTCTCTTATTTTAAAAATACCGTCAAAGAAGAGGATATTATCTCTTACGTTACAAGGCATACTGGGATCACTCGTGACCATTTATCGTGTTTTGCACTAGTGAAGAAAGATGCAAATCTTAATGAATTAAGGAGCATAAGTTTCAAACTTGGCGTATCTCCATGTCACTACGATGCCGTTTTTGATGCGAAGCTATGGACTGCTAATGTTAAAATCCGTCAATTTCAGTATTTTCAAGAGGGAGCAGAGGTTTTCACAACGGGCTAACTAGCTCAACATCACTAAAATCATATTCAATATACTATCAAAATGCAAGTGGCATACGAACAAAATCAAATGAATTTAGGATTGCTTCATCGTTACATGAATATGATATTGTTGCTATCACCGAAACCTGGCTATGTGAACAAATTCCAGCTCCGAGTTTTTTGACGACCATTACTCTGTTTATCGTCATGATAGGTGCCCTATTGCTAGTGGATGCGCTCGAGGTGGAGGAGTGCTATTAGCAGTTAAAACAAGTCTTAATAGCAGTTTATTAACTTTGACCTTTGCTGATAAGTTAATCGAACAAATCTGCATAGATGTATCAATTTCAAATGTCAAACATATTTACATCCTTGTATCCTATATACCGCCTAACTCTAGTCTTAATGTTTATGAACATCATATCGATAACATAAAATTTGTCAGTGAATCTGTTGCACTAAATGGGCAGATAATTTTTATGGGTGATTTTAACTTACCTGACATTATTTGGTCATTTGACAATGGCTGGCTATTGCCCTTTAATATTAAATCCGATATTGAATCTTCTGTCACTAGCTTTTTCTTATCGAACAATCTTCAACAATTGAATTCGTTTACAAATTCCAATGATAAAATACTGGATTTGGTATTCGCAAAAAAAGATCTCAAATTAGCATGTGAATTGAATTTGTCACCGATATCACGTAACACAACTCATCACTTAACTTTGACAATTAAATTCGAATTTTTAAATTTTCAGCGACTTAATAAGAACCATGAGCCTTTATTATGTTTTAGAAAAGCCAACTTCGATGCTTTGAACACCTTTCTTTACTGCACGAGCTGAGATTTTTTAGATTCCATAGAAGATCCTGACTTAATATATACAAATATCTGCGACATTATGTCCGACGCCGTCACTAAGTTTGTGCCTTTGAAGTCCTCTAAACCCAAAAATAAACCGCATTGGTTCAACGCGGAATTAAGCCATCTAAAGAACATTAAAAGTAAAGCTCTAAAAAAATACAGAAGCTCTAAGTCTCCCGTGGACCTTCAAAACTTCAACCATGCTAAAAGCGAATTTGATAGACTTCATAAATATCTTTTAAATCAATATATAACCAAAATTGAAGACGGCCTGAAACTCAATGCGTCTTCGTTCTGGAAATACGTAAATTCTAGGCGTAAATCATCCGGCATATCTGATAGAATGGAATACAAAGGCTGTGTTTCCAACTCTACGCAGGAGACTTATAATTTATTCGCCTCATTTTTTCAAGAAGTTTATGAAAGCTACCAGCCCTCAGACACTCCTTCTACAAGTTCAAGACCAACTAATTTTAATTTTATTGACGCTTTTATTATCACTGAGGATGATGTTGCAAATGCAATCTTAGACCTTAAACCAAGCTTCAACTGCACAAATGGGTTTCCCCCAATATTTTTCATTCGGTGCGTGGATTCTCTTGTGAAACCAATCACCAAACTCTTCAATACATGCTTACGCCGAGGAATATTTTTAGAATGTTGGAAGTCATAAAAGTCTCATATCCAACTATCGAGCTATAGTTAAGCAAGGGGTCTTTCCAAAAATTTTTGATCACGTACTTAACAAAAAGCTACTCGAACATGTTCATCACGCCCTAACTAGCTGCCAACATGGGTTTTTGCCAGGGAAATCAATAGTCACTAATCTGTCTCTTATTTCAAACAACATTATCACTGCAATGGAACAACATTCGCAACTCGATGTCATATACACCGACTTCTCAAAAGCTTTTGATAAAGTTGACCATAATATTCTTTTACTGAAGCTCAATAAATTTGGTGTCTCCGGCACTTTATTGAACTTTTTCAGAAGTTGTCTTCTCGGTAGAAAATTATCGGTGATAATAAACTCAATAAGCTCGAACATTGCAGTCTATGCCACATCGGGTATTCCTCAAGGAACTCGCATCGGCCCTCTGTTATTTTTACTCTTTATAAACGACTTACCGCCCCATATCATATCGTCAAAGTGCTTAATGTTTGCAGATGATGTCAAAATATTCCTTAGTATAAACAACCTTCTCGATTGCCAAAAACTTCAACAAGATCTAAATTTATTCTTAAATTGGTGTACCATCAATAACCTGAGCCTAAACATTAGCAAGTGTTGCGTTGTCTCTTATAGCCGCCGCGTAGATGTCTACACTTTCAACTATTCTCTGGACGGCGTTGATTTGTTGCGTAAATCCGAAATTAAGGATTTAGGAATTATCTTTGACACTAAGTTAACTTTCTCCAAACATATTGATCTAGTCTCATCTAAAGCGTATTCGATGGTGGGTTTCATAATTAAGCGGGCTACTCACCTGCCAAGAAATGCCTCAAGAAAAAAACGAGCATATATTTCTTATACCTGGTCAAGAAATTTTGACGTTTACCAAAATTTCCATTTTTTTGCAAATTACTCTTAAAAAAATGTATAAAACATGTGTAGCACAATATGTACTCACCTTTGCTGTGGATCTGCACGTTTACCTCAAGAAATATATACGAGCACATTTATTTCTTGAGGTAAACCGGCGTTGCCAACCATAGAAAATTGTAGTATTTTTTCTTATGAGCTAAGTATTGGCTCAAGAAAATTTGACGTGTCAAAACAGTTCTTGACCATTTCTTGAGCGTTTTTTTATATGGAGTTTGACATTTCTTGGCAGGTGAGTAGCCCGCTTTAGGAACACCAAAGATTTTAAGGACCCTATGACTCTGAAAACACTCTATACTGCCTTGGTACGGAGTGTTTTAGAATATGAGGCGATCATATGGAACCCATGATCCAAAGAAAATTTACCAGATTTGCTATGAAAAGAATGTTTGTTGTAAATGATATTCCAAGTTACGCCTCAAGAAGGAAACTCCTTGGCCTACAATCTCTAGCGGATAGAAGAACATATCTGTCGTTGTTATTTGCTTACAATATTTTGTCTGGCAATATTGACTGCCCAGAAATATTTATACTTTTTCGAGTACAGGAATCTAATGTAAATCTCAGAAATCCCAGAAAGTTTATTGAGGGCTCACATAAGTCGCTTTACTCTTATAATGAGCCGTTAGCCAGAATCATTCGCCTTTGTAACACATTCACTTTGTTTCGATGACTGAAATAAATAAATAAATAAATAAGTCAATCAGCCCAAAAGTTCGTTTGCTACGCTATGTGCATGAATAATTGGGTTTCTCTTATCACCCATATTTATTGGTTATCTTTCAAGTAAAATTTCGTCAGCTGATTTTCTGTGCAAACAGCTACCCTGTTAAAGCTTCAGATGGTAAAAAGTGTGAGTTTTTTACACTCCTAAAGTGTACATTTTTATGAAACGAAAACATATTCTGTTTAACGTTTTACCTTAATTTTGCTAACGAAAACGGAAAATTGAATAGTGTAACAATAATGCGCATTTTTTTGATGAAACGAAATCAGCATTAAGTAAAATGATTGGCAGTTAACTGTGGAACTTAAGTTAAGCTGCCACTGTTAAATCGGGCATATTTGGCTAACACTTTTATTTTGCACTAGCTGACCCGGCAGACGTTGTCCTGACAAACATTTATTTTCCTTCATGTATCCCTATAACTTATCCTAACCCTCTCCCCAGTCCCAACCACAGCCCAAAAACGTGATGGTAAATCATGATGTACAGGGCAATATGAAAAAAATGTTGGGTGCAGTTATTCATGGCGAGCATTGTTTTAATTTAACTGTAGATCGGGCTTAAAAAAAAACCCATAATCTTGTGTCATGTATCATTTTTGATACATGCCGAATTTTTATGATAAACGATACACATGATTCATTTACCAGTTTATCTCTTCGATGGCAGATTCTGTCAGTTGCGGCCATCGTGCTCCCTGAAAAGTTGTCATTCTCATTCTGGATAGCCGTTTAACAAAATCATGGAAAAATAGTAGTACTAAAGAAAAATAGTAGAGGTTGGCTTTTAGAAAAATTCATTAATTTAGCACTAATTACTCTTAATATTATTATTTATTCATCGGGTAGAGTCAGAATGACCTGCGTTTCCCGAGGTTCGCTGGGTCGTCTTTATTTAAACTTAGTGTGTCAGTGCTGGTCCCGGCTAAAACACGAGATATTCCGATATGTACCAACAACTTTCGTTATGTTTTGGCCGTACATACGTAGCAATGTCAACCGGAGATAATATATATAATTACCAGGGATAAGATTTTCAAAACATAAAAAAGGCAGAAAAAGATAAACAATACAGTTGATAAATTGAAAAATTAATTTATTTTCATTGAGACACTTAATTTTGAATTTAAAATAGGCAAAAATGGGCATTTAGTTTGAAAAAGGCAAAAAAGCCAAATTAATTTTCAATCAAAATCACCATATCTGTTAACAGAAAATGTAGGCAATTTCCTTTAAATCTTATCCCTCGAGTGTCGATGCCGAAGGTTTTGCTATTGAATTAGTACTAGCAATACATATAAAACGGTATTGTTATGTTTGTTTTAATATTATATGTCACATACATAGATCTAAAGGAAACTAACTAAGAAATATAAAACTTTGAATTTATGAATACCAATTCAATAACCACTGATCTGTATACTCGATCAACTAATACTAATCACCCTGCTGTTACTACTAATATCCTCCTTTCAAATTTTTCTACTACCAATTCCTTGCCAAAAAAAATTACTACTTTTTCTTCATTCTTGTGTTGAATCATGAACGATACAAATATAATATAATTTCAATAATTCTTCATAATAAAGACAAGTAAGAAAGTCTAATGTTGACTGAAACTCAAAACTAATACTTACTAGTCATATTTGTTGCGATATCAATCAAGATAACAGCCCTTTCAAATATTGTTATAATGGCTTTGGAGTTTTGGCTTGAAAAATTTTCAAAACGGTTTATTTACTGCCGCCCTAATTTTTGGAAATTTTTATGTGGAGCCGTAAAATTAATGAGTATTTTACTTTCACCAATTGGCCCCCATTATTTCCCTGTAGTTCCGCAGGTATGCCACTAGGCTTGAGATTTCTCATACTCGCTGTGGCGGGGACTAGTCCCTCGCCTGACCACAATCAATGTATTTTCTACGCCATTTTAACATTAGCATGTCATTGCGAGGGGAATCCTGCCACACACTGCAGACTATAGGCCTTGAGAATTATCATACCCAAAAGGAGAGACTTTAGGGCAACCTGCCACACACTGCAGACTATAGGCCTTGATAATTATCATACCCAAAAGGAGAGACTTTAGGGCAACCTGCCACACACTGCAGATTATAGGCCCTACCAATTATCACACCCAAAGATTATTCTTTAGGGCAACCTCACCGATACTAGGATTAATGTTAATGAGGGTAACCTTTTTGCAACATTCATGCAGAAAAAGCTTCAACAAATTTCATGTACAAAACATAACTATATATATTTCTTTGAATTCTTTCTTTTTTCTCACACCGACTATCATTTTGTTTTCAATATTTTTCACTATTTTTTGTTTTGGAATTTTGTTTTGACATAAAAATAATTTTAATTTTGTCAAAATTTATCGAAAAATCATGGCAAGCTGCGTCATAAAAATAAAATAATTGCCAATTTTCTATACATATAGGGCTTGATAAAGGATAGGGTAGCGGGGCATGAGAAATTGCATGTTCAAGCGGATATCTTGCCACCGTAGAACTGCTGGGCCCTGTAGTTCCGCAGGTATGCCACTAGGCTTGAGATTTCTCATACTCGCTGTGGCGGGGACTAGTCCCTCGCCTGACCACAATCAATGTATTTTCTACGCCATTTTAACATTAGCATGTCATTGCGAGGGGAATCCTGCCACACACTGCAGACTATAGGCCTTGAGAATTATCATACCCAAAAGGAGAGACTTTAGGGCAACCTGCCACACACTGCAGACTATAGGCCTTGATAATTATCATACCCAAAAGGAGAGACTTTAGGGCAACCTGCCACACACTGCAGATTATAGGCCCTACCAATTATCACACCCAAAGATTATTCTTTAGGGCAACCTCACCGATACTAGGATTAATGTTAATGAGGGTAACCTTTTTGCAACATTCATGCAGAAAAAGCTTCAACAAATTTCATGTACAAAACATAACTATATATATTTCTTTGAATTCTTTCTTTTTTCTCACACCGACTATCATTTTGTTTTCAATATTTTTCACTATTTTTTGTTTTGGAATTTTGTTTTGACATAAAAATAATTTTAATTTTGTCAAAATTTATCGAAAAATCATGGCAAGCTGCGTCATAAAAATAAAATAATTGCCAATTTTCTATACATATAGGGCTTGATAAAGGATAGGGTAGCGGGGCATGAGAAATTGCATGTTCAAGCGGATATCTTGCCACCGTAGAACTGCTGGGTTATTGAGTTATCGCAATTAATAGCCCCCATGTATCATAAATAATACAAGAATAGAATTATGCATTTCGAATATTTCTCGCAGCCTACTTGACACGGCGGCCGCCGTGGTGTAGCGGTTAAGTGTTCGGCCTTCTACACCAAGTCGTGGCGGTTCTATGCCCGGCAAAAGTAACATCAAAAATTATTTAGAAAAAGGATTTTTATAAACAGGGTCGCCCCTCGGCAGTAGTTTGGCAAGCTCTCCGGGTGTATTTCTGCCATGAGAAGCTTCTCAGCAAACAATTCATTTGCTTTGCAAGTGCCGTTCGGAGTCGGCAAAAAACTGTAGGTCCCGCCAACTTGTAGGAAAAACTCAAAAAGCAACACACCACAAGTTGGAAAGAGAAGCTCGGCTAAAAATCTCGTTAGAGGTTATGATAACCTGTTGGTATATCGCCGCCATTAGTTTTTTTTATACCTTTCATGAACATGAAATGGTATTATAACTTTGGTCCGCTGTTTGTAACATACTTACAGAAGAAGAAGAGATAGACCCCTCAATAAGTATACCGAAATGATCAGGATGACGAGATGAGTTGATTTAGCCATGTCCGTCTGTCTGTTTGAACGCAAACTAGTCCCTCAGTTTTTGAGATATTTGGCTGAAATTTTGTATGCGGCCACCATTTTCCAATATAGGAATCATTTGTCGGAACCAGCAAGATCGGACCGATATTACATATAGCTCCCATACAATCGATTGTTCCGAAAAACGGATTTTGGGCTATAACTCCTTTAATTTAAGAGCTAGGAACGTGAAATTTTTTAAGTTTTACTATTTTTATATGTGAAATATCGATGTTGAAAATCATCGAGATCGGATAAATATTTCACATAGCTCCCATACAATCGCTTATTCCGATAAACGGATTTTGGGCTATAACTCCTGTAATTAAAAACGTAGGAACGTGAAATTACGGAAGTATCGCTATTTTTATATGTGAAATATTGATGTTGAAAATCATTGAGATGGGATTAATATTTCACATAGCTCCCATACAATCGATTATTCCGATAAACGGATTTTGGGCTATAACTCCTGTAATTAAAAACGTAGGAACGTGAAATTTTGGAAGTATCGCTTGTTTTATATGGGAAATATCGATGTTGAAAATCATCGAGATGGGATAAATATTTCACATTATATAGGTAGGAAAGTAAAATTTCGTATATAGAATGTGGAATGTCGGTGTTAAAAATCAATGAGATTGGACCAAAATAACACATCGCCCCCTTATAATCGATAGTTCCGATAATTTCGGTATGAGCTAAATTTAAATTCACACAGGTTTTACTGGGATCAAACAGTGAAAATCGTGACGCTTATTCATGAAAGGTATTTAGCCTTCGGCACAGCCGAAGACAGCTTTCCTTACTTGTTTTTACTTGACTATAAGATTTGAAGTTCGGTTTGGAAAAAACGAAACAGCGGAATAAAAAAAAGTCGCAAAAGATGAAGCATGTGGTGCCATCGTAGGCGGAGTTATTGACTTTCGAAAGTTGAAATGTTTCATTTTTGATACAAAGCTCGATCTACGGCTAAAAAAGCTTTTCGGTGTCCTATTGTGGCCAGGTTTCAGAAAATATTTGAAATATAATTTGTTTTCACAAATTATTCTCTGCCGAAAATATTTGTTTTGAATTTTATATATCTTATGATTTGAAAAATATAATAAATTTTCGGGTTATTTGAATACTCGGAATACAAATTCCACTTCTTTTTCAAATTAAAATTTAAAATTTTGTCGTTTTTATTTTCATTCTCAATACGATTATATCGAAACACAAATTTTCTTTTTGATCTCAAAAATATTTGTTTTCAATCTGTATACTGTAAACATATATTGTTCTGATATCATTTGTTTTTTTTTCGCGAGTTTGCAAAAATTAGTGGTCTAAATGGTTAGGGTTTCAAATACCGACAAAACAAAATATCTTGAATATAACCAAGAACTAAATTTGTCGAAGTGTCTTGGTTGCAAAAAGCCTTTAAAAGGAAATTTCCTAGGGAACATTAAACGGCATTACGCAGTAGTTCATAAGGTGGAAGACAGTATCAGTAAGAAAGCAGAATTTGTCTAAAGTTTCCTTAAAATTAAGCAAGGAAGGGTTTTTGAACTGCTGCATTGGGTTAGTCACGGTAAAAAATATGCCTTTTAGGTTATTTGACGACGACAAGTATTTTAAAAAAATTGCTGCAGCCTTTAGCGAATACAAAAAACATTACTGAGATTTTGAACATATCGTTACCCTAATATAGAAAGCCCTTAACTCATATTATCTTAGCTCGAAAAAACTGAATGTAAAGTAAACCAAAGCAACGATGGCTTGTTCGAAAACACAAATGTCAATGCCTGTAGTATATAGTATAGTACTAAGATTTTAGTGAAGCTTCGTTCAGAAGTTATTAATAAAAATCCATCAGCAACTTGATTTAAAATAAAAAATGAGTTAGGGCCCTTCTATATTAGTGTAACGATATGTGCAATTTAAGTAAAGACTAAAGTCTGGTTTTCATTAGGTCAAATTTTGACAAATTCTATCGACTTTATCGAAATAAGCAAACAAACCTCGATAAATTCGACGAAATTTGACACCATCTGACCTAATGAAAACCAGCCTTAAGCTTAAACAATTATTAAAAAATAGAGTTTCAAAGTGAGTCCGTGGACTATGGTGTAAGGGCATAAGTCGAGTTGTATGATATTCTTAAGCTTAACGAGAGTATTATACATAGGATTAACTAAAAGAAAATTCGTTTTTTTTGCGCTCCTGTGGAATTTTATGCTATCAGATAGGTGGTGTGGTTTTGCATAGGCATCGACAATATAGGATTGTAACCGCTTAGTAAAATGTACAAGGGCGTATGTACAATTTTTGATTTGGAAAATGATTTAAAAAATTTATTCTTTCATACTCAACAAAGGAAAGAGAAATATTTAAATATTTACCGAATGATTACAAATTTCAATTTTTTGTAACTATGAAAATAATTTTTCGTTTCAAATTCTTTTCGTTTTAAATTCTTTTCACTTTCGTTCTCAATTCTTTTCAAAGTGTAAAGAATTATTTGTTTTCAAATTTGTTTGCAGCCAGTATAAACAAATAAAATATTTAAAAACGAATTATTCTGAACCATGATTGTGGCCGGATTATGATATTTTAAAATATAAATTAAAAAAATCGGCCCAGTAGATCGGCTGTTCAGCTTTTACAAAATTTCGTGTTATAATTTTATATATATAGTGTAGATGTAGATATAGATGGATGTGGGAAGTTTAAGGGATATTTGAAAATCATGTGCGGGTGGGTTTCGGGGAAAATATTTTTAATGTGGGTAATTTAGAGAATTGCAAACGGCAACGCTGGTTTTCGGCATTTTACAATTACTTAACCATGTTTTGAAATGCACTTTGAACATGCCAAGTTTTCCGAAGTTTCATGTTACAAAGAGAGAAATGATTTTTTAAACTTTTAATCACAAGGAACTGTAATAAAAGCTCCTTGTTATAGATTCGGTCAAGGTGATCGCCCAGGATTGAGAAGGGTTTGGTAATTTAAATGTATTGTATGGTAAGCTTACACAAACTGATTTGCCATGCAGGCTACTTATGCTTTATACACAACTCTATACATCTACATGAATTCGTTAACCAATGCTGTACATATTTCCCCAGGCTGAGGACCATAAACCAGAAAGTTTTACGTTACACAATGCATTGATGACTTATTTATACTAATATTATTTGTATACACAATTAAATAATGTATACACCCAATTAAAGATAAAATCAGGATGAATAAAGACACCATATGTTTGATGTATATTTCACATACAATTTTAAGGTTGACTTTTAAAGAATAGAAAAATGTTAATAATCAAATAATAAAGAAATAAAAATTCGACTTATTTAGATTATTTATTCAACATTTAATTTTGCCTAAGTTTGAAATTCAGGGGATTCATTTGAAGCTATAAAAGCCTTGCAAAGCTTATAAAATGTATAAACCTAGTAAACTTCAATGAAAAGTGACATATTTGTGAGGTTTATAAGCTTTATGAGGTTTACAAAGCTTTAAATGAATCTCCATATTATAAATGTGGAAGTAAGTCATTACCTTTCAACCATGGTTGCCACAACCATAAACGAGGAAATAACCAAGAAATTGGAAAAAAATTACCAAGAGGTTCAAAACACAGTTTCTTATTCTAACAGAAAAGAGTAACAATTCCAAAAAATATATGTACATTAGAGTGGTTAACAAATATGGACTTTTTGGAAATTCTAAAACGGTAACCCCAATTATTGTTCGTTATGACAAAAAAAGAGGCTGCTATTTTTTTTTTATTTGTTTTAAAGGTGGTTTAGAGGTCGCGCTACTCGTTTAAAAAAAAAAAATGAGATACTTGCAATTTTAATTTCATTTTAACATGTTTAAGTGCAGTAAAAATTTGCGTTTTTGTGTGTTGTTATTCTGTTTTCATTGGCGAATATTCCTGCAATTCAATAGCCTTCTTGGATGAGTAGAAAGGGTTAAACTCCTGAAAATATGTTTCGAAATAGAAAACGGTGCAACTAAAACGCCTACACTGATCTCATTGCGCATTGGTTTTTTGGATATATTTCGCATCTAGAAGGTTTATGAGATCGCTGATTATGAATCCGATGTCAGTTTTTTTAAATTCAAAATGGCGGGTCTAATATTGCGGTGATTTTTTTTTGAAAACTAATTGGATTTTATTGAAACTTGGTACTCAGGGGTTTATGAGTTGTCTGATTACGAATCCGATATCGGTTTTTTTTTTAATTCAAAATGGTGGATCCAATATGGCGGTGCATTTTTGAAAACTAATTCGACTGTGTGAAACTTGTCACTTGTGATCGAAAATTCGACCAATAAAAACTTTAGAGGGTCGTGGGGTCGCTAGTCCCGTACCCCCATTCTTAAATTTCGGAGACGCCTCTGAAAATATACCGCCTATACATATATTTTCAGGGGCGTCCCCGAAATTTAAGGATGGGGGTACGGGGCTAGCGACCCCTCGACCCTATAAAGTTTTTATTGGTCGAATTTTCGATCACAAGCGATACTAGTCATATAAATCGATGTCATAAATCCATCAGTGTCGAGTTTCACACAGTCGAATAAGTTTTCAAAAATGAACCACCATATTGCATCCACCATTATGAATTTAAAAAAACCGAAATCGGATTCGTAATCAGACAACGCATAAACCCCCGAGTACCAAGTTTCAATAAAATCCAATTAGTTTTCAAAAAAATCACCGCCATATTGGACCCGCCATTTTGAATTTAAAAAGACTGACATCGGATTCATAATCAGCGATGTCATAAACCTTCTAGATGCGAAATATATCCAAAAAACCAATGCGCAATGGGGTCAGCGTAGGCGTTTTAGTTGCACCGTTTTCAATTTCGAAACATACTTTCAGGAGTTAAACCCTTTCTACTCATCCAAGAAGGCTATTGAATTGCAGGAATATTCCTCAATGAAAGCAGAAAAACAACACACAAAAAAGCAAATTTTTACTGCACTTAAACATGATAAAATTAAATTAAATTTGCAAGCATCTCATTTTTTTATAAAAACGAGTAGCGCGACCTCTAAAGCACCTTAAAAAAAAAAAAAAAAAATAGCAGCTTCTTTTTTTGTCACAAGGAACCATATTTCGGGGTAGCGTTTTAGATTTTACAAAAAAAAAAAAAATTTTGAACCACTCTAATGTACATACCTACAGTGAAACAAGAAAAAACTGGGACAGCTGGGAAATGGGTTTAGCGTAACATATGTATTACTGACCCAAAAAAAATTCCTTTTTCTTTTTTCAAAAATATATTGATTTGCTTTTTAAGAAAGGTGAAAAAAATTACTGTAATTTTTCCAGACTTAACCTCATATTTGGTATAAAATCGACAAACCATTGTTGTAAAACAGCATTTACCTGAACGTGTTTTTGTAGGAAATTGAATTCCCAACAAAAGCTGCCTAGACTGAATGTTTCCCAGACTAGCCGTTTACTAGTATTCTAGGCTCAAACATTGGATGATTTTTGGATTCCCCGATTTTGGTTTGAAAATTTGCCAAATATGTAAAAGTCCTCCCGTCTTACACAATAATATTCACTGCTCAGGATTTCGAAGAGGTGTATTATTAAAGGTACAGATACCGAAGATGTTAAAAAAAACGTTTTAAGTTTTATTTAGTTCGAACATTTTATTTTTATTGTATATTGCTGAAATAAGAAACAGTTAAGAAAATGGACAACTTTTGAGATCTCGAAGTTGTGATATTCATATTCAGAATTTTTTACGCCTTACTTTCATATCAGCAAACTTGTGAATAATTTGAACTGAGTTATTTTTCAATGAACAGAATACTCAAAATACTTCGAGGATAATTTTTAAATTTGAAAATTACCCCTGAGCCGTAGCAACTGTGACCGGAATAGTCAGAAACAAAATCAAAGCTGTGCAAACTTCTTGAAAACTCGTAGATACAGCAGTATTATTAATAATTAATAAATCCGCAAGCTGCTTGACAGAACTGAGTGTTTCAATTTGCTTTTTGAGACATGTTCGAAGAGATATCAACTGTTTTGGAAATTTATAATTAATGTCTTCAGCATAAGTATCTGCTAGTATTACAGATTCTCTGTAGAGTTCTTGGTCCATCATTTTTGCCAATTCCTTAGGTTGGAGTACTCGAAAAGTTTTATTCACGTTCTTCAAACTTTCAAACCGTTTTAGTGCTTCTCCATCAGATATTTTTTCATCTTCACACAATTCGTCGAAAAATTTCTTGTTTTTTTTTTTATCCGTTTGTTCTGAAACTCAACCTTGACTTTCCAATCAGCACTTAGTTTGATGGCCTGTACTTTGCTCCGTTTGAATCATTTCAGAGTTCTCGTACTTTGCACCAGAAGGATTTTTCCTGGAGAGTTTGAGCCTCAGTATCTTTATCAATTAGAGATTAATTTAACCGCCATGATTTCTACATCAAGCAAGCGTCCAAGGACTGTGCGCCTAGGCAAGCCATGAATGCCAGCCACCAAGATAAGCGGTCTGCAGCCCGAATCCTCTACAGGAACGCGACCTCACAGACAAGGGAGAACCTTGGGCCACTACCAAGCTACACTGATGCCGGATGGAATCAGGGAAATGTCAGGCTCATCGCCTGTGAGGATGCGAGGTCCGTTGGCCTATATAAGATCGGCGTGCAGCGAATAGGGGAGGTGTACCCCGGCGCGCGCCTCAAAGCTGTGGATGCATGTGACATCCCGCAGCGACCAACAGCTAAAGCATGGGTTCAAGTGACGCCAACGGAACCAGCGGAAATCCCGGACCAACTGCAGGAGTTCAACCCGGGTCTACCGACCCAAAACTGGAAAGTGGCCAGCGTGGAAAAAGTAGCCGGGAAAGCAACTATGCAAATGGTTCTAGGTTAGGTTAGGTTCAAGTGGCTGCCGCAGAGGCACACTTAGGCCAGTTTTGAAAGGCCCGTTGTGATACCACCAACACAAGGAAAGTCAGTCCCGGGACCCAGCCATATGGAAAGTCCCTGAGTTGTTGGGATTTTCCACATAGCAGAATCCTGGGACTGACACTCCTAAGCCGACACCGTTACTCCTCCTCGAACCACTTAGATGACTTTATGAAGCCCATCAAGTCCTTTATGTCCAGTTCCGCGATCTGGCTTAGGCTATCTAGGAACGGAACTCCCAAAAAGCGCGTTCTCGCGCCGCTTAAAGCCGGACAGTTGCAGATGAGGTGCTCCACTGTTTCCTCCTCCTCATCATCTTTGCAACTCCTGCATCATCGTCGGTAGGGCACACCTAGCCTTTCTGCATGCCTACCAATGAGGCAGTGACCGGTTAATACCCCTATCAATATGCAGATTTCCCTCCTAGTTAGGGCATAAATGCGTCTAGACCTTTTAAGATCCCATTTTGGCCAGGTTTGTTTCGATATGCGACACCCTGGGGATTGCAGCCATCTTTCGTTGGCTTGACGGAGTGTGTGCTCCTTCAGCATTAGTTTGCATGTGGCAAACGGCATACCTAAGCGCTCTTTATCCTGAAGAACCTGCTTGGTCGTGCCCTGCCTGGCAAGCTCGTCTGCCTTACAGTTTCCCTCAATGTCCCTATGTCCCGGGACCCATATGAGGTTTACGCGGTTCTGTTGGGCCATCTCCTGAAGAGATCGACGACAGCTGAGCGTCAGTTCAGAGTTGAACGTGTATGAGCCAAGGGATCTGATGGCCGCTTGGCTATCGCTGAAAATAGCGATATCTTCTCCGATAACACGTTTGCTTAACCAGGCCGCGGCGTCCAGGATTGCCGAGACTTCCGCCTGGAAGACGCTACAATGATCAGGTAGTCTGAAGGAGAGCTCAAGGTCCAAATCTCTTGAATAAACTCCTCCTCCAACTCTGCCGTCCAACTTCGCGCCGTCGGTGTATATGGAAGTGCCACCATTTGTTTCGGGACACCAATCCGTCCTCTCCCAGTCTTCTCTGCTGGGAATGTTTATTTTGAAACAGCTATCCCCGACTGTAGTAGTCGCACAGCGATCTGTGCTTAGAGGGAGAAAGCTGTAAGATTCCAGAATACTGGAGTGTCCAATAGTACCCGCAGCCCAACTGGAGGTTTCTCTTAGGCGCAGAGCTGATGCCGCCGCTGACCGAAACCGTTCCAGATCAAGTGGCAAAATGCCCAGAATGACCTGGAGGGCTTCGTTTGGCGTTGTCCTTAGCGCACCGCTTATACAGATCATATTGGATCTATGGACTTTCCGCAACAGATTCAGGTATGTTGCCTTGCTCAGCGCAGGCCACCATACGACGACTCCATAAAGCATGATTGGGCGAATGATGGCCGTGTAGATCCAACTGCATACTGTAGGGCTGAGCCCCCATTTTTTGCCAATGGCTCTTTTGCATGTGTAAAGAGCGATGCAAGCTTTCTTCTGGCGCTGAAGAACATTCTCCTTCCAATTCAATTTCCTGTCCAGAACTATGCCTAGAAACTTGGCCTTATCCGACAAGCCCAGGCGCGTGCCATCTAGTTCTGGTAGGCTTAGTGGCGGTATTTTGTACCGGTTGGTGAAGAGGACAAGTTCCACCTTCCCTGGGTTGATACTAAGTCCGCAGCGAGAGGACCACGTCGAAACTTCTCGCAGTGCTACTTGCATCAGGTCACACAGAGTTTGTGGGAACTTGCCTCTGAATGCAATAGCTAAATCGTCTGCGTATGCCACTATCTTCCCGCCCCCCAGCTTGTGTCACGTAGCAACGAGTTGACTGTGAGGTTCCATAAAAGCGGGGAAAGAACACCACCCTGGGGTGTTCCCCTTGTGACATAACGTGATAACTCAACCGTACCAAGTGAAGAAGCTATTTACTTCCCCTTAAAAGTTGGTCAATTAAATCAGTTAGAGGTCTATCTACGCCCAGATTAGTTAGAGCGGAGTTGATAGCCTCCGGGCTTATATTGTTGAAAGCCCCCTCAATGTCTAGGAGGGCCACGAGACAGTAGTCCTTTTCACACAGCGATTTCTCAATGACAGATACTAGGCTGTGCAGAGCGGTTTCTGTTCATTTACCCTTGGTGTATGCATGCTGATAGCTAGAGATAAGGTTGCTATCAATAGTCGTTAAGAGGTAGTCGTTTAGTATCCTCTCAAAGGTTTTTAGTACAAAGGACGAGAGACTGATCGGTCTGTAATCTTTTGGCTCGTAGTGGGATGCCTTCCCAGCCTTAGGGATAAACACTACCGTGGCGCTTCTCCAGGAGCCCGGAATGTGGTTGAGAGCCAGGCAGGCTGTGAAGAGAAATACCAGCCATTTAGCTGATGTCTCCAACGTGTTTATAAGTTGCGCGGGGATAATCCCGTCCGGCCCGGCAGCCTTATACGGTTCAAAGCTCTTAACTGCCCACCTTACTCTTTCCTCAGTGATGGGTATATTTACTGCCAGGTTTGTTGCAGGTGCTAGTGGTGCATCATGCAGATTCCCCGGAAAATGTGTATTCAAGAGCAGCTCAAGGGTTTCCTCTTCCGTGCTGGTCCAGGATCCGTCAGGTTTTCGCAGATAGCTGATGGTTGTTTGACTTTTCGAGAGGACTCGTCTAAGTATCGCTGTGTCGTCGACCTTTTCGACGCCAGTGCAGAAATTTCTCCACGAGGTTCTCTTCGCCTGTCTCAGAGCTTTTTTGTAGGCCCTTAGTTTAGCTTTATATTCGTCTCTTGGCCTTGTTAAATTGTTTCCGGCATGATATTCGGAGCGAGTCCAAATCGTAGGACCACCAATGTGGCCTGTGTTTACCGCGTGGTTTTGGCACTGGACAAGCCTGTCCTAGAGCATTTGAGAGCGCCGATGTAAATGTAGTAACATGATCCTCCAGCTCCTCTACTGATGAGGGGGCTTGTGAGGGCAGTACTGGTAGGTCTCTGTCTAATATTTCATTGTGTAACTGCCAATCAGTGTTACGTGGATTGCGCTTCATGATTGGTTGTTCTACAATAAAGTCTAAAACCATTTCTATGTAACGGTGGTCGGAGAGAGAATGTTCTTCCAGAACCCGCCATTTTCTGACCGACTCATAAGCGCCTTCACTACAGATAGTGATTTCTATGACCTCCCTGCGGGTCTTAGTGATAAAAGTAGGCTCATTACCCACGTTGCAAATCACCAGGTTGGTTGTTAAGAGGTAATCAAACAGAGACTCGCCCCTTTCACCTCCGTTTGTGGTGGGGGTTCTTCGGCGTCGTAGGGCATATAGACCGAAACCACCGTCAGGCGGGTGCTGTCGACCGTTAGACTGATAGCGGTAATATCCCCATTGGTGTAATTAGGTAGGAGAAAGGAGTTCAACTCAGACTTGACCAGAATACACGTTCTGACTTTGCTCTCCTCGCTGGCTCGAATGAGCTTGAAGCCCTTAGTCCCCAATCCGCAGATTCTCGAGCTATTGACCCAGGGTTCTTGGATGAGGACCACATCCACGTCGACTTTAGAAAGACGACTACTTAAAGCAGCCGAAGCTACTTTAGATTTGTGCAGATTAATCTGAAGCACCACCAACATGAGAGCGCACAGACTTCCCTGCCGTCCCCATATCGTCGAGGTTTGCCCCATTCCGGAGGTTGCCTATCAACGACGAGTTGTTCCGATTAACTGCCCGATATGGCGTTGCAGGTGTCTTGCTGTCTGTAGCGTTAGATGTTAATCGCTCAGCGTTGGCTGCTACCACCGTGACGTCGAGGGCTTCCTCGCCCTGTAGGCTGTCCTCCATCTCCGAGTTGTTCACAGCACTATCGCCAAGGGACGTGGCGGATAACATGCTTTCCGCATCGGAATCCTCCGCTTCCTCTTCTGGTAATTCGTTTTCCGGTTCCCCCGGAGCAGCCGAGAAGGCAGCGCGCTGAGCATCACCACGATATACGTGGATAACGATCTGGCCTACGCTGTAGTGTACTAGGCCATTGCACCTTTTGAGGGGCTCGATTGACTCTTTATTCATGGTGAACACCACCTGTCTGTCGGGCCCTACCGCATCCCCGACCAGATTGACACTCCAGTCATGCGTTGGCAGGGACGGATTCATTAGCCGTAGCATCCCGAGAATTCTCTCGGGTTCGTCAGGGATGGCCGGAATCCACGCCCTTGCCCTTGGACGAGCTGGAATGTCCTTCCAGTCGACGACCTCTATCTTTGCGCCCTTGTAGACTTCACCCAACTTAGCAGCTGCTGCCTTGTACAGTGCTACGGTTTTTGCATCCTCGCATGCGAGTAATTTAATCTGACCCTGGTGCCAACCCGCATCCGTTACCCGCGCCGAACTACCCGGAAACTCTGGAGCAACATTGAGAAGAATGTTGCCGAGTTCATTTCGCACGTAACGCCACCGGTCCTTAGGGATGGCCAGACGGTCATTGCCTCGGTCAAGGACGCCTATAAGGATCCTGTCCTTGGTTACCTCAGCAAAGCTTAGTTTGCCCGCTCCAGGGGTATTCTGATGCCACTTGGGAGGGGGATTTAACTGCAGGTCCGATCTCTGGCGCTTGAAAGGGTTAACTTTTAACCTCTTTGGCATGTACGAATTTTGGAAATCCGGTATCACAGCTTTCGCTAGCTCTACCGATTTACTTTAATTCGGCGACAGCGATTCCTGCGGTACCCCTTCATACCTCTTCAGGATCTTTGCAGCCAATCTTTTCTCGTGGTATGTGAAGCGGCGGGGAGATGTCTCCTGGGAGTGCGGACCCGTAGTTGCCATCGCGGTCGCTCTCCTTGCCGAAATCTCAGTTGCAGCTTCCTTCTCCTTCGAAACTCCGAGGCCAGGTCGTGAGACCGCTGCCACAGACGTAAAGATACTGGTTTTCATATCAGCGGTTGATGGGAGTTTAGCATCCGCCGTTGTCCGCTTAGTTGCGTTGGCAACCGCACTGGTGCTAGCTCCCATCAAGTCAATCTTAGTCGATAGAGGGTTGGTTGACCGACTCGTAGTTGCCATCGCTGTCGATCCCCCCCTTGATTGTGGAACGGAGGTTGTCCTCCGGCGTTGTTGTTGCTTTCCCGCCTGTTCCTCCATAGCTCTCCTTTGCTGAGGAGTGAAATTTAGCGTTGTTTGTTTTTTAGTTTTATCGTTTTTATTTGGGTTATTTGAGTTCATCTTGTTCGTACGACCCGTCGCCGGACAAGGCCAGCTTAGGGTCAAGGGAAGAGTAGGGGAAAATGTGTCGTCCGCCGCGGCAGAGCCCCGTACCGCGGTAAGGCCATGCTTACTCTCTGAGGCGACCCGGTATCAGAGAGGCTCCGTTCAAATACAGCCACGATTTGCCTCCCGGCTGCAAACGTCCAATGGCCACGGTTTCGCATAACACCCTGGATTGGGAGGGGGAAGATCTTTGTCGTCGCGCCAGAGAGGCTAGGCTGCTCTCGTGATGAAGTGCCGTACGGAGCTATGATCACAAGGGCAGCGTAGCCCTGTGGCTATCGACTTAAGCCCTCGTACCGCGGCAAGGTATCCACCCTTCACGAGGGCAAATGGTTCTAGCTACGGCTACAAAAATATCAAGCCGAAACGTTGGCAGGCTTCTCGTCACTTGCGGAGGTGGAGCCTCCCCCAGTGATAACGAGTAAGAGTAGGTCGCCTCCCCGTTGGTGCACCCTGGGTAACGCTAAATGCCCTACATGGCCTACACGACTAGTTTCTTGTATTGCGAGAACGGTACAAGTACTTGTGCTGTACCCATCGTGCCGAAACGACCCGCGCCGTTTTCTTATATCGACCCGGCCAAGAGCAATACACTCGGGGTGACAACAACAACAACATATCGAGATGGAAGTAGAAGAGAATGAGTCGGGTGTGCAGAGTGGCTATGCCTCGTCCAGCTCGAACCGCAGCTTGGCTCTCAGGAGGCTGTACTCCGAGAGTCAGCTTCTGAGCGATGACGACTCGGACGCGACGCTCACGGAGGAGAGTGTAAGGAAGCAAGATGATGAGGGTCCTCCAAATCAACCTTCATCACAGTAAAGCAGCGTCAGTTGCACTTCTACTCCAACTTTCTGCAGGTGGAGTAGATATTATCCTAGTCCAAGAGCCGTGGATCACTGCAAATAGCATCTGTGGCTTGAGGATTCCAACTTACAAGCTTTGCAGCGCTCAAGATTAGGGTAAGCCTCGTAAGTTTATTTTAGCTAAATCTAGTATTAACGCTTTTCTTCTACCCCAATTTGGTGACGGAGATCTGACAGTGATAAGCGTCGAGGAGTTGGGCAGAAGCTGCAGATTTGATTCTTTCTATCTGGCCCATGATCACGAAGGTTCACTACCACCACACAACTTTAGGGAACTCGTGAGTTCGACCAGTCCACGAGACAACCTAATGGTGCTTGGAGGCGATGCGAATGCCCATCACACACATTGGGGCAGCACTGACATAAACGACAAAGGTGAGTCACTATATAACTACTTATTAGGTACTAATCTATGTATATGCAACAGGGGAAATGACCCCACTTTTATAACAAGGAACCGCGAGAGGTCCTGGACATAACATTGGTCACTTATTCTTTCAGTGACCTCATATAATCATGGATGGTCTTAAAAGAACACTCCTTCTCAGACCATAGGTATATTAGTTTCTCAATAGCAGATATGCACGCAAGTCCAAAATATATACAAAACATAAAAAGGACAAACTGGGGCTACTACAAGAAGCTTATTGATAAAAAGCTTATCCATAAAAAATGACTACACCTAGAAATGGTAATGAATTAGACGAGCACTTTTAAGCACGAGGAGCACTTTTAATAAGAATGCAAGATTGCTTTCGATAAGGCTTGTCCGATCAAGAAAGTAACAGAAACCCATAAGCCACCTTGGTGGTCGTCAGATCTAGATAGATCCAGAAAGGCATGTAGGGCTGCCTTTAATAAAGCCAAACAGGAGGGCCGCGAACTATCCTGGGCTCTTTACAAAACTAAGCTAAGTACATACAAAAAAGAGATCCACAAGGCCAAACGAGCCTCCTGGGTGGATTTCTGCAGTGAAATTGAATCTACATCTGGTGCCGCGCGCCTGAGGAGAGTGCTCTCAAAATCGCCGGCAACACTGAGCCACGTCCAAATGCCAGATGGGCAGTGGACTGATTCGACGACGGATACCATGAATCTGCTCCTGGATACACACTTCCCGACATGCACAGACATGTCTACTACTACGATCGATGGAGGGATACCCTCCGATCAAATGATAAAGGAAATCACCGATGAGAAAAAGTTAGACTGGGCTTTATCTACCTTCAAGCTGGGAAACCATCTCATACTAAACCAAACGATTTTAGGCCTATAAGCCTATCTTCGTTTCTTCACAGAGCCAAAAATGCCTAATAAAATTAATAAGATTGTCTTCATGATTCGTTTTTGGGCAAAGGGGTAGTCGCAACGGTGGAAACGAAGAAAAAACGATAAGGAAATCTTTTTGGTTCTAAGAAGAAATTCTTATTAAAAAAACTATACATTTAGTACAAAGGTGTAGTTAGACGCTGGAAATTATTAGTATACGATGGCCGGATGGTTAGCAGCTGGGTTTAGCAATCGAAAAATTGTAAGTTCGATTCTCTCTCTTTTTTTCCTAATTAGAAATGTTAAAAAGAAATCTTCTTAAATATATTTATAAGATTTTCCTTTGAAACATTAACAACTCTACACATATCGGTAATTAGAAGCTGGCAATCAAAAGTGAGCGATGGCCTGATGGTTAACAGCTGGGTTTATCATTCCGAAAATTGTAAGTTCGATTCTCGGTGAGGGCAATATCATTTTATTTTTCATTTAAAATATTAAAAAGAAAATCTTCTTAATAAAATTAAAAAGACGGTCTCTACAATAATAAGAAGCACATCTTCTTGAAGAAAATCTATAGAGATATCTTATGACATTGTTGGCTCTGTGTTCTTAAAACTCTAGAAGACTTCTGGAGGACTATGTCAGAAGATCGATAGCCTCAAGCCATCTTTCGTGGGCTCAACATGCCTACAGTAAGGGTAGATCAACCGACACTGTCTCGTATTCCCTGGTATCGGTTATAGAAAAGTCACTTAAGCAAAAGTAGTACACATTGGTGACTTTCCTTGATATAGCAGGCGCTGTCAATAACGTCTTTCCGGATGCTATCACCTCGGCGTTGACAGGTCTGCGGGTCGATACCTGTCTTTTTTCGTTTATTCGTAAACTGCTTACCAGTAGACGGACTACAACCGAGCTAGGTGTAAACTCGATTCATAGACACTCACGCTCCTGTTATCATACCACCACATACTGACTACTGCGCGTCAAATAACGTGTTTGTCAGAAACTACGAGGTGGTAATACCGACAAGACAGGAATGGGACAACAGATCACGTATTGTCCGAGGAGCCGTTAATATCTTCACTGATGGCTCCAAGCTTGAGGGAAAGGTTTGGGAGGTATCTTTTCACCGGATCTGGGACTAGAGATCTCCTTCCGTCTCCCCGACCACTGCAGCGTGTACCAAGCGGAAATGCTGGCAATACACGGTGCTGTGAAAAGCTTGGCGTCCATGTCGCAAAAAGAAAAACGGATTTTCATCTTCTCAGACAGTCAGGCCGCACTTAGAGCCTTGAACTCATGCGTCGACAATGCAAAGTCGTTAACTGAATGTCGCAGATCTCTCAATGAGATGTCTCAGAACTTCAGTATTAGCCTTTGTTTAACCTTTGCCTTAGTTGCTGCACTTTTGCACCTCAGCAACTCCCACTTACTCGTTTCTCCTTTTTAACTAATAACCGCACAGTTCTATTTTAGTATTATAATTCAGTTTCTTTAATTCTTGTTTCGTTGGTTTAATGTACAATAGTTTTACAAATTTTAAGTTTTTTGTTTTAACAATAGATTCACTTTTATTTATGTTTGGAAACACCTCTATTTTTATACTTTGCACTCAAATTAAATTATCAACTTTTAGTTCGAAAAGGGGGTGACGTATTGACTGCGCGCTCAACGACAACTGAAACTTTGATCTTTTTGCGACGCCCGCTAAGCCGCTTGCTTGCCGGTAACTATGTATATGTAGGTACATAAGAAAAGGAAGCGGTATTTTTCCTGTGCTTTAAGAAATGCGGCATTAGGGGTGTCCTAACATTATAATTTAAGCTGGATTTTATAGGTAAGTACGAAAATGCAATAAGTGTAATAGGTAAGTATAAAAATGACGAGGTAAGTATCCAAAGGAGCAGGTAAGTATAAACTTAATAGGTAAGTATAAACTAAACAGGTAAGTATAAAGGTTTACAGGTAAGTATAAAATATGTAGATGTTATAATTTATGTAGATAGCATTTCAAAACTCTATGAGGTTTCCTCCCATGTCTTCAACATGGCGGCCCGCCTGCGGGTTTGTAAGATGCAGGAGCTCTTGTAATTTTTCGAGCGTAGTCACTGCTTTGCTGAAGAGCTTTCGCAGATTCCGCTGGTCCGCGTTACGGCTCTGCAAACGAGCAGCTGGTCTTTCGATCGCACGTGGGGCGACTCTTCCCCGCTGGTCATTGCGCCTGCTGGTACATACTGGTGGCGGAGTAGCCGGACGACGAGTACGTGTCGGTGCTGACACGGTCGGACGATGTAGTAGCGTGTGGTGGGCTCTACCGCAGTGTCGGCAGCTACTGGTCGAGGTACATTCGCCTGTTTGGTGGGATGTGGCCAGGCAATTGATGCAGTATCGGTGAACGCGGGCGGACTCCCGCCGCTCTGCTGGAGTCATGGCTAAAAATGCATGACAATAACGCAATGAGTGCTGGCGGCAGCATAGCCTGCATTTTCCACGGTCCATGATGGGAGCTGTGGAGAAAGAGAAAAAAGAGAAAAAGAACGAAAACGAGAATCAGCCATTGTATTAAAGAGGGGTGCTAAGGAGGGCGGGGGGAATAGGCCAGAGGAATGTGTGCGTGTGAGTAAACTAAGAGATGGGTAATAAGCATATCTTTGTTATGTTTCGCGTAATTGTGCCATTCTGAGTGCGAATGTCTACGACGCGCACATTTTCGTCGGGACCTACATGTAATTTGGAGATACGCCCTAATCGCCACTCATTGGGTGGCAGCAGATCATCTTTGACGACGACTAGGTCGCCTTCTTTGAGATTTGGTTGTCGGGTTTTCCATTTTTGGCGTTTATGCAATTCGTGGAGATATTCGTTCTTCCAGCGATTGCTAAACTGGTGGTGTAGGACCTTGAGTTTTTGCCATTTAGGCACTAGGCTGAGATTTTCTGCACTTGGTTCTGGCAGCGAGAGCAGTGGGCCACCACGGAGGAAATGCCCGGGGGTTAAGGCGAGTAAATCGGTCGGGTCCTCGGACATAGGAGATATAGGCCGGGAGTTTAGGACTGCTTCAATGCGTACGATGAGAGTCGTGAGTTCTTCGAATGAGAACTTATGGTTGCCGGCTACTTTGGTCAGATGGGTTTTGAAACTTTTAACCGCTGCTTCCCATAGACCACCCATGTGAGGAGCGTAAGGAGGGATGAATTGCCAAGAGAGGCCATGTGCAGCATACTTTTCGGCGATGTCTTGCCCTGCTTCCTTGAGGAAAAGAGAGAATTTTTCTGGATGGCTCTTTGAGCACCAACGAAAGTTTTTCCGTTGTCAGACATGACTTTGTGGGGAAGCCCGCGACGACCAGCGAAACGAGCAAATGTGGCTCTAAACGCTTCCGTAGTCAAATCCGAACAGACTTCAAGGTGTATTGCTTTGGTTGAGAAGCAGACAAAGACGCATACATAGGCCTTGGTGTGGGGGGCGCGACGAAGAGGGGAGGTTTTTACCAGAAACGGGCCGGCAAAGTCGACTCCTACGGTGTGAAAGGGCAAGGTGTACGTCGATCTCTCTGCTGGTAAGGCTGCCATGATCTGTGAGTTCATCTTTTGTCGGTGGATCGTACATGGTTTGCAGTGGAAGATACACGACTTTATTTTCTGCTTCAAGCGGGGTATATAGTACTCTTGATGTATCATTCGGAGCATGAGTTGCTTTTCGGCATGTAGCATAAGAGTGTGGTTAAACTCTATAAAAAGGGTGCAGAACTTAGACGTTTCAGGGATTATAATAGGGTGGCGTTCGTTGTAACTGAGAGCGGCGTGACTTAGGCGGCCGTTGACCCTTAATACCCCTTTTTTGTCCAACATAGGACTGAGTGTCAGCAATGAGCTTTTCTTATTTATAGGTTTGGAGGCTTTTAACAATTGAATTGTTTCTGCATAGTAGAGGTATTGAGTTCGGATGATAAGTCGTTCTTTGGCATAACTTATTTCTTCCTGGGATAGCGAAAATGTGGAGGAAACGGGTTGTTTCTGCGCTTTGTGGATGAACCGATACACGTAGGCCATGACGCGAAGGGCTCGCCCAAACGAGGAGAACCGCTCTAATGGATCTGGGGTCTCGGTAGTGTGAAATGCTTCGATGCGCTTCTGTTCCGGCGGGGTAGAGTTTTGTGGTACCGTTCTTGGCCAAAGAGTGGTGGATTTAGAGAGCCATTCAGGACCCTTCCACCATAGGGAAGAGTCTGCTAACTCGTGGGGTTTGCATCCGCGTGTGCCAAGATCCGCTGGGTTGTCGCCGCTTGACACATGACGCCACACGGCGTTGTTCACATTTCCGAGGATCTCGGCAGTACGGTTTGCCACATAGGTCTTCCATGTGTGGGGTGGTTTTTCTAACCATGCTAGGACAATTGAGGAGTCGGACCAGAGGGTTAACTCATGAGGGGGCAAATTTAGATGGGATCGTATTTTCTTCACTAACTTTGAGATAAGGACGGCCCCACACAGTTCGAGTCGAGGTAGACTGACCGTTTTTAGAGGGGCTACTTTGCTCTTTGCGACTAACAAATGAGAGGTAAAAGTGTTTTCACTATGCTGTACTCTTAAGTACACGCATGCGCAGAACGCTTTTTCTGAGGCGTCTGAAAATCCATGCATTTGATATTGTTTATCGGGGGTGAATTCAATCCATCTGGGGATTTTTATGTTGCTTATCGCAGCGAGGTTTTCCTGAAAATTGTTCCATTTATGGAAGGTGAGGGGTTTCACGTGCTCGTCCCAGCCTGTTCCTTCTAGCCAGAGTTGTTGGAGAAGCGTTTTGGCTGATATCATGATTGGCGCTAGCCATCCTGCCGGGTCGAACAATTTCGCAACCGCCGATAAAATTTGTCGCTTAGTTCGGGAGTTGGCAGCTGGAATAGGATCGTAGGAGTAGGAGAATGAGTCGTTCAGGGCGTTCCATTTTATGCCAAGCGTCTTTGTCGAGCTGGCATCGTGGAACTTGAGGAAATCTTCATCGAGGAGGTCCGCGTTTGGGATTGATTGAAGTATTTCAGGGTGATTAGCCGTTATTTTCTTCAGAGGGAAGCCGGCTGATTTGAGTGCTTCGATAACCTGTTTCATCGAGTTAATAGTGGACTGTATTTCATATCCGCCGGAGAGGATGTCGTCTACATACGTTTCATGTAGAAGTACATTTTTGGCGAGAGGAAAAATGTCTTTGGCGTCTTCTGCTAGTTGATGAAGGGTCCTAATTGCAAGGTATGGGGCGCAGTTGACGCCGAAGGTGACAGTTTTTAACTTGAAGTCTTCGAGCCTTGCGCTTGACGGTTTACGAAGAGGATTCGCTGGTATTCTTGATCTTGAGGGTGTACGCGAATTTGACGGTACATCTTCTCGATATCACCGTTAAAAACGAACTTGTAGAGGCGCCATTGTAAAATTATAAGCATTAAGTCGTTTTGTAAAGTAGGGCCCGTGTGTAATACGTCGTTCAATGAATTTCCTGAATGAGAGGGTTTAGAGGCATTGAACACGATTCGCACCTTTGTGGTTTTGCTGTCGGGTTTGATAACAGCATGATGAGGCAAATAAAAGGAAAAGTATTTTCCTTCCTTTATGATTTCGCTGGGAGGGGAGGGTTCCATGTGGTTCATGGTTAAATATTCCTCCAGAACTTCGGAATATTTATCTTTTAGTTCGGGTTTTTTCTCTACCGACCTTTCTACGCTAATATATTGTTGTTGGGCTGCGGGTCGTGAGTGACCAAGGGCTAATGCGTCTGGAAAGCTTTGTTTAAAGGGGAGTTTGACCGTGTATCGGCCGTCATCTCCTCTGGTCGTGGTCGTTTTATACAAATCCTCGCAAAACGTGTCGCTCTCTGTGAGATGGGTGGTTGTGGGTTGGAATTCTTCCTGCTCCCAAAATTTTTTAAGGAGGGCATTTAGGGGGTCATCTGGAGTAACCGTTACTTGGGTGGAGAATGCAGAAATTTTTTCGTTGAGAGGACCACTCAAAATCCATCCAAATATGGTTTTCTGTGCGATAAGACTCCCAGCCACATTGGTCTCAAGGCCATTTAGCATGATTTTCGGGATTATATCACTACCAAGTACCATATCTATTCTTCCGGGGGAGAAACAGTTGGGGTCTGCTAAAGTGAATGAAGACAAATCCTTTAAGTCTATCTTCTCCGCTTTAAATGAGGGTAGGAAGTGAGTTAGCTTCGGAAGAATTATCGCCTGAGTTCTTATTTGAGTTTCAGAGTCAGCTGAACAAATTGTTAACAAACAGTTTTCTGTCTCAAGTGGTAGAGTTTTTGCGCAGGGGATAATTTCGGATGATTTATGTAGACCGCCGTAAACATGTCTCTAAAGGACGGCCATGTTTCGTAGCTCCCGTGGAAAACCTCAGTATCGCATGCCGGGACTTTGAGATAGGGTTCCGACCTGGGTACTATCACTGGCACTGTGGTTTGTCCTAGGGTGATGGGGTTCGGCTCGAGTTGCGCGAGCAACTCGTTTATCCTGGTCCTGGTATTCAGTGTTGTTTCCCTTGCCGTGTCATATTTTTCATCCAGTGCTGGGAGGGTGCTGCCATCTGTTATGTTCATGTGAGCTGCCTCATATGCCCGTTCTACTGCGATTACGAGTCGGTTGATTTCCTCCATGTACGTCTGCAAACCGGGTTTAGTGTGATCTGTCTCACTAATATTCCACCATTTGTCGCAAGTCCTTGTGAGCTTTCCTATTTCGAATTGGGATTTTCTCATAAATTCTTCTTCTTCCGCCTGGGACCTTTTCCGGGTCCTGGGTCCTGGGGGTGGATTTAGAGACATTTGTTTCTCTGTTTTTTCATCAGTCATTTTTGTTAGGGAGGTTTATTAAAGAGTGTCTTAGGAGTACCGAGAGAAGTTTTTACTATAATGTGTATCAGAGGTACACGAGAATATAGCGTTATTTGTGTATTCGGAGTACACGAAGCTGTATTTTATATACTGTGTATTAGGGGTACACGAGGGTATATTTAAGAGATTGGGTATGAGAAGTACACAGGAAACTTTTGTTTTTAATAACCTGGGTATTAAGAGGTATACCGGAATATATTTGAAACTTTTTGTAGTAGAAGTACAAGAGGGGTTTTAAATATTTAGTATAAATTATTTAAATTTTTATAAAAAATTGGGTATCTTTTTTTGTTTTTTCCCACTGTATTTTGATACTGTTTTAACTGAGTGCGGCCCACTGTCAGTAGCTGCACTTGCTGGAATGTGTATATATATTTATTTACTTGTCTCAGCGCTTCTGAGTCCAAGTGTAGGTATGAATATATGTATGTACAAATTATTGAGTGGAACGGAGTCGCTCTGCTAGCGGTTGTTAGGTGATGCACTTGTCTCAGCGCTTCTGAGCACAAGTGTATATATGTATGTAAATGGGTGCAATTTTTTGGAAACTAATAAGGAAATAGTGGAGTTATGAGAGTTGGTGCGAATGAGAAAATCACGTTACTGTACTTATTTGGGTGCGTGCCTATATATTGAGCGCGCAATATCTATGCCAAAAAATATGCTGTTGCTGGGTCTGGTGATATGCAAAATATGTATAGCGGAGGGCATTTACCATGTACGGGTAAGTTAATATGTAATTTGAGGTAGGTAACTGACGGGTTTTTATAATGATTTATTTTCAGGGATAATAACGGGAGGGCACGGGTTATATGCGTGGTTTTTGTATATATTTTGTAAGTATATGAAAATGTGAGATTTATATATCTTAGTGGATTAGAGAGGGGTTTTTAAGCTCCATCACGTTGGAACCCGCTTTGAAAAAATTCAAATTTTTTTTGCACTTTCGTCAACTACAAACGACGAGATTGATTGTAGTGAAACTCATTTTTTTGTAGTTCTTATAGTTACTCCGAAAATATAATACATTGTGCAGAAACCAAGCAAACTAAGTAAATTTGAGTTTTTTTTTGTTAAAATATGTTTTAAATCGTTTGTAGTTTTTTATACGAAAAAAAAATTTTTTTTTGCTCCAAAGGTTTCGGAGATATGGCCTAATGCACATCACGCTGGAACCCGCTTTGAAAAAACTCAAACTTTTTTTGCATTTTTGTGAACTACAAACGATGAGATTGATTGTAGTGAAATTCATTTTTTTTTTGCTCCGAAGGTTTCGGAGTAATCGAGAACGCATGTCAAAAAAAGGCAGAATTCAGCAATTTGAAAGCACTAAAAGTAATTTTCCTACAACTACAAACGACAAAATTGATTGTAGTGAAATTTTTTTTTTTGTAGCTTTTATAGTTACTCCGAAAATACAATATATTGTGCAGAAACCAAGCAAATGAAGTAAATTTTGTTTTTTTTTTTTGTTGAAATATGTTTTAAATCGTTTGTAGTTTTTTATCCGAAAAAAAATTTTTTTTTTGCTCCGAAGGTTTCGGAGTAATCGAGAACGCATGTCAAAAAAAGGCAGAATTCAGCAATTTGAAAGCACTAAAAGTAATTTTCCTACAACTACAAACGACAAAATTGATTGTAGTGAAATTTTTTTTTTGTAGCTTTTATAGTTACTCCGAAAATACAATATATTGTGCAGAAACCAAGCAAATGAAGTAAATTTTGTTTTTTTTTTTGTTGAAATATGTTTTAAATCGTTTGTAGTTTTTTATCCGAAAAAAAATTTTTTTTTGCTCCGAAGGTTTCGGAGTAATCGAGAACGCATGTCAAAAAAAGGCAGAATTCAGCAATTTGAAAGCACTAAAAGTAATTTTCCTACAACTACAAACGACAAAATTGATTGTAGTGAAATTTTTTTTTTTGTAGCTTTTATAGTTACTCCGAAAATACAATATATTGTGCAGAAACCAAGCAAATGAAGTAAATTTTGTTTTTTTTTTGTTGAAATATGTTTTAAATCGTTTGTAGTTTTTTATCCGAAAAAAAATTTTTTTTTTGCTCCGAAGGTTTCGGAGTAATCGAGAACGCATGTCAAAAAAAGGCAGAATTCAGCAATTTGAAAGCACTAAAAGTAATTTTCCTACAACTACAAACGACAAAATTGATTGTAGTGAAATTTTTTTTTTTGTAGCTTTTATAGTTACTCCGAAAATACAATATATTGTGCAGAAACCAAGCAAATGAAGTAAATTTTGTTTTTTTTTTGTTGAAATATGTTTTAAATCGTTTGTAGTTTTTTATCCGAAAAAAAATTTTTTTTTTGCTCCGAAGGTTTCGGAGTAATCGAGAACGCATGTCAAAAAAAGGCAGAATTCAGCAATTTGAAAGCACTAAAAGTAATTTTCCTACAACTACAAACGACAAAATTGATTGTAGTGAAATTTTTTTTTTTGTAGCTTTTATAGTTACTCCGAAAATACAATATATTGTGCAGAAACCAAGCAAATGAAGTAAATTTTGGTTTTTTTTTGTTGAAATATGTTTTAAATCGTTTGTAGTTTTTTATCCGAAAAAAATTTTTTTTTTTGCTCCGAAGGTTTCGAAGTAATCGAGAACGCATGTCAAAAAAAGGCAGAATTCAGCAATTTGAAAGCACTAAAAGTAATTTTCCTACAACTACAAACGACAAAATTGATTGTAGTGAAATTTTTTTTTTTGTAGCTTTTATAGTTACTCCGAAAATACAATATATTGTGCAGAAACCAAGCAAATGAAGTAAATTTTGTTTTTTTTTGTTGAAATATGTTTTAAATCGTTTGTAGTTTTTTATCCGAAAAAAAATTTTTTTTTTGCTCCGAAGGTTTCGGAGTAATCGAGAACGCATGTCAAAAAAAGGCAGAATTCAGCAATTTGAAAGCACTAAAAGTAATTTTCCTACAACTACAAACGACAAAATTGATTGTAGTGAAATTTTTTTTTTTGTAGCTTTTATAGTTACTCCGAAAATACAATATATTGTGCAGAAACCAAGCAAATGAAGTAAATTTTGGTTTTTTTTTGTTGAAATATGTTTTAAATCGTTTGTAGTTTTTTATCCGAAAAAAATTTTTTTTTTTGCTCCGAAGGTTTCGGAGTAATCGAGAACGCATGTCAAAAAAAGGCAGAATTCAGCAATTTGAAAGCACTAAAAGTAATTTTCCTACAACTACAAACGACAAAATTGATTGTAGTGAAATTTTTTTTTTTGTAGCTTTTATAGTTACTCCGAAAATACAATATATTGTGCAGAAACCAAGCAAATGAAGTAAATTTTGTTTTTTTTGTTGAAATATGTTTTAAATCGTTTGTAGTTTTTTATCCGAAAAAAAATTTTTTTTTTGCTCCGAAAGTTTCGGAGTAATCGAGAACGCATGTCAAAAAAAGGCAGAATTCAGCAATTTGAAAGCACTAAAAGTAATTTTCCTACAACTACAAACGACAAAATTGATTGTAGTGAAATTTTTTTTTTTGTAGCTTTTATAGTTACTCCGAAAATACAATATATTGTGCAGAAACCAAGCAAATGAAGTAAATTTTGGTTTTTTTTTGTTAAAATATGTTTTAAATCGTTTGTAGTTTTTTATACGAAAAAAAAATTTTTTTTTGCTCCAAAGGTTTCGGAGATATGGCCTAATGCACATCACGCTGGAACCCGCTTTGAAAAAACTCAAACTTTTTTTGCATTTTTGTGAACTACAAACGATGAGATTGATTGTAGTGAAATTCATTTTTTTTTGCTCCGAAGGTTTCGGAGTAATCGAGAACGCATGTCAAAAAAAGGCAGAATTCAGCAATTTGAAAGCACTAAAAGTAATTTTCCTACAACTACAAACGACAAAATTGATTGTAGTGAAATTTGTTTTTTTGTAGCTTTTATAGTTACTCCGAAAATACAATATATTGTGCAGAAACCAAGCAAATGAAGTAAATTTTGGTTTTTTTTTGTTGAAATATGTTTTAAATCGTTTGTAGTTTTTTATCCGAAAAAAAATTTTTTTTTTGCTCCGAAGGTTTCGGAGTAATCGAGAACGCATGTCAAAAAAAGGCAGAATTCAGCAATTTGAAAGCACTAAAAGTAATTTTCCTACAACTACAAACGACAAAATTGATTGTAGTGAAATTTTTTTTTTTGTAGCTTTTATAGTTACTCCGAAAATACAATATATTGTGCAGAAACCAAGCAAATGAAGTAAATTTTGGTTTTTTTTTGTTAAAATATGTTTTAAATCGTTTGTAGTTTTTTATACGAAAAAAAAATTTTTTTTTGCTCCAAAGGTTTCGGAGATATGGCCTAATGCACATCACGCTGGAACCCGCTTTGAAAAAACTCAAACTTTTTTTGCATTTTTGTGAACTACAAACGATGAGATTGATTGTAGTGAAATTCATTTTTTTTTTGCTCCGAAGGTTTCGGAGTAATCGAGAACGCATGTCAAAAAAAGGCAGAATTCAGCAATTTGAAAGCACTAAAAGTAATTTTCCTACAACTACAAACGACAAAATTGATTGTAGTGAAATTTTTTTTTTTGTAACTTTTATAGTTACTCCGAAAATACAATATATTGTGCAGAAACCAAGCAAATGAAGTAAATTTTGGTTTTTTTTTGTTGAAATATGTTTTAAATCGTTTGTAGTTTTTTATCCGAAAAAAATTTTTTTTTTTGCTCCGAAGGTTTCGGAGTAATCGAGAACGCATGTCAAAAAAAGGCAGAATTCAGCAATTTGAAAGCACTAAAAGTAATTTTCCTACAACTACAAACGACAAAATTGATTGTAGTGAAATTTTTTTTTTTGTAGCTTTTATAGTTACTCCGAAAATACAATATATTGTGCAGAAACCAAGCAAATGAAGTAAATTTTGTTTTTTTTTTGTTGAAATATGTTTTAAATCGTTTGTAGTTTTTTATCCGAAAAAAAATTTTTTTTTTGCTCCGAAGGTTTCGGAGTAATCGAGAACGCATGTCAAAAAAAGGCAGAATTCAGCAATTTGAAAGCACTAAAAGTAATTTTCCTACAACTACAAACGACAAAATTGATTGTAGTGAAATTTTTTTTTTGTAGCTTTTATAGTTACTCCGAAAATACAATATATTGTGCAGAAACCAAGCAAATGAAGTAAATTTTGGTTTTTTTTTGTTGAAATATGTTTTAAATCGTTTGTAGTTTTTTATCCGAAAAAAATTTTTTTTTTTGCTCCGAAGGTTTCGGAGTAATCGAGAACGCATGTCAAAAAAAGGCAGAATTCAGCAATTTGAAAGCACTAAAAGTAATTTTCCTACAACTACAAACGACAAAATTGATTGTAGTGAAATTTTTTTTTTTGTAGCTTTTATAGTTACTCCGAAAATACAATATATTGTGCAGAAACCAAGCAAATGAAGTAAATTTTGTTTTTTTTTTTGTTGAAATATGTTTTAAATCGTTTGTAGTTTTTTATCCGAAAAAAAATTTTTTTTTTTGCTCCGAAGGTTTCGGAGTAATCGAGGACGCATGTCAAAAAAAGGCAGAATTCAGCAATTTGAAAGCACTAAAAGTAATTTTCCTACAACTACAAACGACAAAATTGATTGTAGTGAAATTTTTTTTTTTGTAGCTTTTATAGTTACTCCGAAAATACAATATATTGTGCAGAAACCAAGCAAATGAAGTAAATTTTGGTTTTTTTTTGTTAAAATATGTTTTAAATCGTTTGTAGTTTTTTATACGAAAAAAAAATTTTTTTTTGCTCCAAAGGTTTCGGAGATATGGCCTAATGCACATCACGCTGGAACCCGCTTTGAAAAAACTCAAACTTTTTTTGCATTTTTGTGAACTACAAACGATGAGATTGATTGTAGTGAAATTCATTTTTTTTTTGCTCCGAAGGTTTCGGAGTAATCGAGAACGCATGTCAAAAAAAGGCAGAATTCAGCAATTTGAAAGCACTAAAAGTAATTTTCCTACAACTACAAACGACAAAATTGATTGTAGTGAAATTTGTTTTTTTGTAGCTTTTATAGTTACTCCGAAAATACAATATATTGTGCAGAAACCAAGCAAATGAAGTAAATTTTGGTTTTTTTTTGTTGAAATATGTTTTAAATCGTTTGTAGTTTTTTATCCGAAAAAAAATTTTTTTTTTGCTCCGAAGGTTTCGGAGTAATCGAGAACGCATGTCAAAAAAAGGCAGAATTCAGCAATTTTAAAGCACTAAAAGTAATTTTCCTACAACTACAAACGACAAAATTGATTGTAGTGAAATTTTTTTTTTTGTAGCTTTTATAGTTACTCCGAAAATACAATATATTGTGCAGAAACCAAGCAAATGAAGTAAATTTTGGTTTTTTTTTGTTAAAATATGTTTTAAATCGTTTGTAGTTTTTTATACGAAAAAAAAATTTTTTTTTGCTCCAAAGGTTTCGGAGATATGGCCTAATGCACATCACGCTGGAACCCGCTTTGAAAAAACTCAAACTTTTTTTGCATTTTTGTGAACTACAAACGATGAGATTGATTGTAGTGAAATTCATTTTTTTTTTGCTCCGAAGGTTTCGGAGTAATCGAGAACGCATGTCAAAAAAAGGCAGAATTCAGCAATTTGAAAGCACTAAAAGTAATTTTCCTACAACTACAAACGACAAAATTGATTGTAGTGAAATTTTTTTTTTTGTAACTTTTATAGTTACTCCGAAAATACAATATATTGTGCAGAAACCAAGCAAATGAAGTAAATTTTGGTTTTTTTTTGTTGAAATATGTTTTAAATCGTTTGTAGTTTTTTATCCGAAAAAAATTTTTTTTTTTGCTCCGAAGGTTTCGGAGTAATCGAGAACGCATGTCAAAAAAAGGCAGAATTCAGCAATTTGAAAGCACTAAAAGTAATTTTCCTACAACTACAAACGACAAAATTGATTGTAGTGAAATTTTTTTTTTTGTAGCTTTTATAGTTACTCCGAAAATACAATATATTGTGCAGAAACCAAGCAAATGAAGTAAATTTTGGTTTTTTTTTGTTGAAATATGTTTTAAATCGTTTGTAGTTTTTTATCCGAAAAAAATTTTTTTTTTTGCTCCGAAGGTTTCGGAGTAATCGAGAACGCATGTCAAAAAAAGGCAGAATTCAGCAATTTGAAAGCACTAAAAGTAATTTTCCTACAACTACAAACGACAAAATTGATTGTAGTGAAATTTTTTTTTTTGTAGCTTTTATAGTTACTCCGAAAATACAATATATTGTGCAGAAACCAAGCAAATGAAGTAAATTTTGGTTTTTTTTTGTTGAAATATGTTTTAAATCGTTTGTAGTTTTTTATCCGAAAAAAAATTTTTTTTTTGCTCCGAAGGTTTCGGAGTAATCGAGAACGCATGTCAAAAAAAGGCAGAATTCAGCAATTTGAAAGCACTAAAAGTAATTTTCCTACAACTACAAACGACAAAATTGATTGTAGTGAAATTTTTTTTTGTAGCTTTTATAGTTACTCCGAAAATACAATATATTGTGCAGAAACCAAGCAAATGAAGTAAATTTTGTTTTTTTTTTGTTGAAATATGTTTTAAATCGTTTGTAGTTTTTTATCCGAAAAAAAATTTTTTTTTTGCTCCGAAGGTTTCGGAGTAATCGAGAACGCATGTCAAAAAAAGGCAGAATTCAGCAATTTGAAAGCACTAAAAGTAATTTTCCTACAACTACAAACGACAAAATTGATTGTAGTGAAATTTTTTTTTTTGTAGCTTTTATAGTTACTCCGAAAATACAATATATTGTGCAGAAACCAAGCAAATGAAGTAAATTTTGGTTTTTTTTTGTTGAAATATGTTTTAAATCGTTTGTAGTTTTTTATCCGAAAAAAATTTTTTTTTTTGCTCCGAAGGTTTCGGAGTAATCGAGAACGCATGTCAAAAAAAGGCAGAATTCAGCAATTTGAAAGCACTAAAAGTAATTTTCCTACAACTACAAACGACAAAATTGATTGTAGTGAAATTTTTTTTTTTGTAGCTTTTATAGTTACTCCGAAAATACAATATATTGTGCAGAAACCAAGCAAATGAAGTAAATTTTGGTTTTTTTTGTTGAAATATGTTTTAAATCGTTTGTAGTTTTTTATCCGAAAAAAATTTTTTTTTTTGCTCCGAAGGTTTCGGAGTAATCGAGAACGCATGTCAAAAAAAGGCAGAATTCAGCAATTTGAAAGCACTAAAAGTAATTTTCCTACAACTACAAACGACAAAATTGATTGTAGTGAAATTTTTTTTTTTGTAGCTTTTATAGTTACTCCGAAAATACAATATATTGTGCAGAAACCAAGAAAATGAAGTAAATTTTGTTTTTTTTTGTTGAAATATGTTTTAAATCGTTTGTAGTTTTTTATCCGAAAAAAAATTTTTTTTTTGCTCCGAAGGTTTCGGAGTAATCGAGAACGCATGTCAAAAAAGGCAGAATTCAGCAATTTGAAAGCACTAAAAGTAATTTTCCTACAACTACAAACGACAAAATTGATTGTAGTGAAATTTTTTTTTTTGTAGCTTTTATAGTTACTCCGAAAATACAATATATTGTGCAGAAACCAAGCAAATGAAGTAAATTTTGTTTTTTTTTTGTTGAAATATGTTTTAAATCGTTTGTAGTTTTTTATCCGAAAAAAAATTTTTTTTTTGCTCCGAAGGTTTCGGAGTAATCGAGAACGCATGTCAAAAAAAGGCAGAATTCAGCAATTTGAAAGCACTAAAAGTAATTTTCCTACAACTACAAACGACAAAATTGATTGTAGTGAAATTTTTTTTTTTGTAGCTTTTATAGTTACTCCGAAAATACAATATATTGTGCAGAAACCAAGCAAATGAAGTAAATTTTGGTTTTTTTTTGTTAAAATATGTTTTAAATCGTTTGTAGTTTTTTATACGAAAAAAAAATTTTTTTTTGCTCCAAAGGTTTCGGAGATATGGCCTAATGCACATCACGCTGGAACCCGCTTTGAAAAAACTCAAACTTTTTTTGCATTTTTGTGAACTACAAACGATGAGATTGATTGTAGTGAAATTCATTTTTTTTTTGCTCCGAAGGTTTCGGAGTAATCGAGAACGCATATCAAAAAAAGGCAGAATTCAGCAATTTGAAAGCACTAAAAGTAATTTTCCTACAACTACAAACGACAAAATTGATTGTAGTGAAATTTTTTTTTTTGTAGCTTTTATAGTTACTCCGAAAATACAATATATTGTGCAGAAACCAAGCAAATGAAGTAAATTTTGTTTTTTTTTTGTTGAAATATGTTTTAAATCGTTTGTAGTTTTTTATCCGAAAAAAAATTTTTTTTTTGCTCCGAAGGTTTCGGAGATATGGCCTAATGCACATCACGCTGGAACCCGCTTTGAAAAAACTCAAACTTTTTTTGCATTTTTGTGAACTACAAACGATGAGATTGATTTTCGGATAAAAAACTACAAACGATTTAAAACATATTTCAACAAAAAAAAACCAAAATTTACTTCATTTGCTTGGTTTCTGCACAATATATTGTATTTTCGGAGTAACTATAAAAGCTACAAAAAAAAAAATTTCACTACAATCAATTTTGTCGTTTGTAGTTGTAGGAAAATTACTTTTAGTGCTTTCAAATTGCTGAATTCTGCCTTTTTAAGTCGATCACAAGATTCTCAACTTCAAATTAGTTTTCGAAGTATCTCGATCCGTGCGCCAGCTACCACAATTGTTTTGATGAGGGATTGCATTGTCATCGGGTTGTGACAAATGTGTAAAGTTTCAAGTCTCTAACTAATATGGATGTTGCTAAAAATCGATCGCAAAAGTCCAGGATTCTTCTATTTTTTTTTTAAAGATTTGCAATTATATAGACCAGCGTGCCATCTATCGGAATTTTGATTTTTACTATTTGTAGTGCCACTGTTGCCTCAATTTAATGCCAAGTTTCAAGTTCCTAGGTTACCTGGAAGTTGGTCAAAAGTCGATCACAAAATTCTTAACTTTAAATTAGTTTTCGAAATATCTCGATCCGTGCGCCACCTACAGGAATTGTTTTGATGAGGGATTGCATTGTCGTCGGGTTGTGACAAATGTGTAAAGTGTCAAGTCTCTAGCTAATATGGCTGTTGCTAAAAATCGATCGCAAAAGTCCAGGAGTCTTCTAATTTTTTTTTAAGATTTGCAATTATATAGACCAGCGTGCCATCTATCGGAATTTTGATTTTTACTATTTGTAGTGTCACTGTTGCCTCAATTTAATGCCAAGTTTCAAGTTCCTAGGTTACCTGGAAATTGATCAAAAGTCGATCACAAAATTCTCTACTTCAAATTAGTTTTCGAAATATCTCGATCCGTGCGCCGCCTACCGGAATTGTTTTGATGAGGGATTGAATTGTCATCGGGTTGTGATAAATGTGTAAAGTTTCAAGTCTCTAACTAATATGGATGTTGCTAAAAATCGATCGCAAAAGTCCAGGAGTCTTCTAATGTTTTTTTTTTTTAAAGATTTGCAATTATATAGACCAGCGTGCTATCTATCAGAATTTTGATTTTTACTATTTGTAGTGTCACTGTTGCCTCAATTTAATGCCAAGTTTCAAGTTCCTAGGTTACCTGGAAATTGATCAAAAGTCGATCACAAAATTCTCTACTTCAAATTAGTT
>CAXKVI010000261.1:0-7500 GCA_964058755.1 Campiglossa producta
CTTGATTATTTAGAGGAAGTAAAAGTCGTAACAAGGTTTCCGTAGGTGAACCTGCGGAAGGATCATTATTGTATTCCTATCCGAAAAAAATTAAATATAATTTTTTAATCAAAAAAAAATTATATAAAACAATGAAAGAACAAAATATTTTTCTTGTTTTAATTTTGTTACTTTTTCATATAGAAAACAGAAAATAAAAACAATACAAACATCCAAGTTAATAAATGGACAAATGTGTTGTGTATTATTATAATATTATTATTATATAACACAACCATTAAAAGTCCATTTATTAGAAAAGTTATCATTTTATAATGGACAAATGTGTTGCGTGTGTTTGATTAAAAACCATTTAAAAGCAAAAAAAATTTTAAATATTAAAATTTTTATAAATCAAGCGTGTGATTAAACACACAAACCATTAAAAGCCCATTATTTATTGATTACTTATATAAAAGAAAACACCCATTTATAAACATTATATGGTTGTACTTAGAATTTATTCAACAAAATAAATGACAAGTTAATTTGTTTGCATTAACAATTTGGCATTTTTTTTTATATATATAAAAATAATGCTGTTTTTGTAAACTAAGACATACGCAACGTAAAAATGTTTGGGTTAAAATTTGATTATTAATCTTTTGATTAATATGAAAATTAAAAGAAAAATGACATAAATATAAAAATTTTAAAAATTTATAACTCTAAGCGGTGGATCACTTGGCTCATGGGTCGATGAAGAACGCAGCAAACTGTGCGTCATCGTGTGAACTGCAGGACACATGAACATCGACATTTCGAACGCATATTGCAGTCCATGCTGTTATGTACTTTAATTAATTTTAAAGTGCTGCTTGGACTACATATGGTTGAGGGTTGTAAGACTATGCTAAATAAGTTGCTTAATATTTTAATTTAATTAAAATATTTTAAAGCAAATGGTATATTATTGGATTATATATTTTTAATCCATAATATGAATAGTCAAATATAAAAATATATATAATTAATTTTATATATTTTAAAAAATCCTCAAAATTAAGAAGCAAAAATCTTAGTATTCCTTAAAACGAAAACTATAACATTATATTTATAAAAATATAATAATTTTGTTTATATTTGGGGAATGTCTAGCTTAAAACTAAAATTTTTAGTCTAGAATTGCTCCATTAATATATTAAAAACAAAATATAAAAATTATATAATAATTATAATGTTTTCATATTATTATTAATAAATATATGGATGAAAAGATTTTCTTAATGGATTTTTCAAAAAAAATATATACATAAATTAATCTATATATATAAATTAAAAGCACGCAAATATAATAAACAATTTTTATACAACCTCAACTCATATGGGATTACCCCCTGAATTTAAGCATATTAATGAGGGGAGGAAAAGAAACTAACAAGGATTTTCTTAGTAGCGGCGAGCGAAAAGAAAACAGTTCAGCACTAAGTCACTTTGTCTTAATGGCAAATGTGAGATGCAGTGTATGGAATATCTTAATATCTAGTATGAGAAATTAGCGATTTAAGTCCTTCTTAAATGAGGCCATTTACCCATAGAGGGTGCCAGGCCCGTATAACGTTAATGATTACTAGAAAGATATTTCCAAAGAGTCGTGTTGCTTGATAGTGCAGCACTAAGTGGGTGGTAAACTCCATCTAAAACTAAATATAACCATGAGACCGATAGTAAACAAGTACCGTGAGGGAAAGTTGAAAAGAACTCTGAATAGAGAGTTAAATAGTACGTGAAACTGCTTAGAGGTTAAGCCCGATGAACCTGAATATCCATTATGAAAAATTCATCATTATATATGTAATATTAATTTATTAATATTATAATAATAGTGTGCATTTTTTTCATATAAGGACATTGTAATCTATTAACATTAAAACCTATTTATCAAAAGATCATTGGCTTTAAGTTTATTTTAATTAATTTGCTTTATTGCTTATTAACATTAAATAAATGCCTAATGATTTGATAAAGTGTTGATAGATTTATTATATATAATGCTTAAATTCATTTTGAATTTTACAATAATTTTATTATCATTGATTTTAATATTTATTGTATGCATTTATATGATTTACAATGCGAAAGATTCAGGATACCTTCGGGACCCGTCTTGAAACACGGACCAAGGAGTCTAACATATGTGCAAGTCATTGGGTTATATATATAAACCTAATGGCGTAATTAACTTAACTTTATTTAATGGGATTAATTTTTAGTCTATTTTCTTTTAAATAGTCTATTAATTAAATCCCGGGGCGTTCTATATAGTTATGTATAATAATAATTTATTATTATTTATACCTCTAACTGGAGCGTACCTTGAGCATATATGCTGTGACCCGAAAGATGGTGAACTATACTTGATCAGGTTGAAGTCAGGGGAAACCCTGATGGAAGACCGAAACAGTTCTGACGTGCAAATCGATTGTCAGAATTGAGTATAGGGGCGAAAGACCAATCGAACCATCTAGTAGCTGGTTCCCTCCGAAGTTTCCCTCAGGATAGCTGGTGCATTTTAATATTATATTAAATAATCTTATCTGGTAAAGCGAATGATTAGAGGCCTTAGGGTCGAAACGACCTTAACCTATTCTCAAACTTTAAATGGGTAAGAACCTCACCTTTCTTGATATGAAGGTTGAGGTTATGATATAATGTGCCCAGTGGGCCACTTTTGGTAAGCAGAACTGGCGCTGTGGGATGAACCAAACGTAATGTTACGGTGCCTAAATTAACAACTCATGCAGATACCATGAAAGGCGTTGGTTGCTTAAAACAGCAGGACGGTGGACATGGAAGTCGTAATCCGCTAAGGAGTGTGTAACAACTCACCTGCCGAAGCAACTAGCCCTTAAAATGGATGGCGCTTAAGTTGTATACCTATACATTACCGCTAAAGTAGATGATTTATAATACAATTTCGATTGAATTATAAATTTTGAAACTTTAGTGAGTAGGAGGGTACAATGGTGTGCTTAGAAGTGTTTGGCGTAAGCCTGCATGGAGCCGCCATTGGTACAGATCTTGGTGGTAGTAGCAAATAATCGAATGAGACCTTGGAGGACTGAAGTGGAGAAGGGTTTCGTGTGAACAGTGGTTGATCACGAGTTAGTCGGTCCTAAGTTCAAGGCGAAAGCCGAAAATTTTCAAGTTTTAATTACAACATATCATCACAAAAAAAAAAAAAATTATACAAATAAATTTAAAAAAAATTTTTTAGAATCAAAAGGAAAAACAATATATTATTTATAAAAGAAACAAACAAAAATTTTTCGAAATTTTTATTTTCTTTATAAAAAAAAAAATTGTTTTTTCAATTCAAAAATTTTTTTATTTGTATTTTTTTTTTAAATTGATTTTTTGAATTTTATTAAACACTTGAATAATTTTGAACGAAAGGGAATACGGTTCCAATTCCGTAACCTGTTGAGTATCCGTTTGTTATTAAAAATGGGCCTTGTGCTCATCCTGGCAACAGGAACGACCATAAAGAAGCCGTCGAGAGATATCGGAAGAGTTTTCTTTTCTGTTTTATAGTCGTACTACCATGGAAGTCTTTCGAAGAGAGATATGGTAGATGGACTAGAAGAGCATGACATTTACTGTTGTGTCGATATTTTCTCCTCGGACCTTGAAAATTTATGGTGGGGTCACGCAAACTTCTCAACAGGCCGTACCGATATCCGCAGCTGGTCTCCAAGGTGAAGAGTCTCTAGTCGATAGAATAATGTAGGTAAGGGAAGTCGGCAAATTAGATCCGTAACTTCGGGATAAGGATTGGCTCTGAAGATTGAGATAGTCGGGCTTGATTGGGAAGCAATACCATGGTTTATGTACTCGTTCTGGGTAAATAGAAAACTTCGGTTTTTGTTCCCCGGATAGTAGTTACGTAGCCAATTGTGGAACTTTCTTGCTAAAATTTTTAAAGTTATATATATTTTTTTAAATGTATATTCTTTTTAAATTATAACGATTATCAATTAACAATCAATTCAGAACTGGCACGGACTTGGGGAATCCGACTGTCTAATTAAAACAAAGCATTGTGATGGCCCTAACGGGTGTTGACACAATGTGATTTCTGCCCAGTGCTCTGAATGTCAAAGTGAAGAAATTCAAGTAAGCGCGGGTAAACGGCGGGAGTAACTATGACTCTCTTAAGGTAGCCAAATGCCTCGTCATCTAATTAGTGACGCGCATGAATGGATTAACGAGATTCCCACTGTCCCTATCTACTCACTCTCAGTGTGGATGCCGAAGCGAACGGTTGTGTTTAAGCGGAAGTATTGAAAGTTTTCAAGCGATAGACAAAGTGGTAGAAGTGTGCGGTGTGGAAATATCGTAAAAAACCTTTGTTGGTAGTTATAGTGTTGGAAGTTGAGACAGTTGGAGCACCCACTTTAGAGGTCGACTTAAAGTCAATCTCCGGCGGAGTCCCAATTTGTCAGTGCGCTAAATTGTTTGTGGAATTGACAGTGACAATTAATAAATTTGGAGCACCCACTTTAGAGGTCGACTCAAAGTCAATCTCCGGCGGAGTCCCAGTTTGCCAGTGTGCTAATTTGTTGGTTTGCCTTGCCGCGTGGTTTCGACTTAACCTCAAAATCCGCGCCCGTGTAAACAAGTGTGTTTGTGTGCGCGATTCTATCGACTGCGAGCGTGTACCCAGTGGTGAACTTGAGTGTGTCAATACTGATCCCTTTGGATACAGTGTTGGACCATCTCGCCACTGTTTCTGTGGCGTGACGGTAACCAGTACTCGCAGGGGTACCAGTGACGGTAGTGTTTTTAGTCGGCCAGTTCGGTTCGGCGTCACTTTCGTATCGGCCGACTCATTCCCGATACGGGGAACAGTGTTCCGTCCGTCGGGACGACGGTAGTGGTCCGCGTCAGCTCTTTGCTGACAGTGCGAGTGACGTCACCGCGCTTTAGCTATAGCCGACTGGTTCGTCTTCTGCCGTTGCTGTACGCCCCTTGTGGGAGGTTGCTGCTGCTGTCGCAGTTCCAGTGCCGGATTTTTTATTGGGCGTCGGTTCGCCTTTGGATACAGGCCCGCATTCAAAGCGAAAGGAGGAGTGTTGGTAGCCGTTTTCACGGGTAAGTGTTTTTGTGGGAGGGTCGAATCCCGCGATGGGGAAAGGTAAGCGCACGCGCGCTAGGCGCGAGGCAGACGGTGCGAGTGGTGTGGGTGGGGCGAAGTCGGCGTTTGAAGAGTCGACCTCGGGTGGTGAAGGCGAGGGCCCTTCGTCGTTGCCAAGCTCGCCTCCCAGGCAGCTCACGAAATTAGGTCCTAAGAGTGCGGGCAAAAAGAAGGAGGTGGTTGCCGTTACGACCGAGTGTGCGGGTGCGGGTGTGGGTTCGGTTACCCAACCCAAATATGACTTTGTGCTCAAGGGCACGGGTGCGATCCCCAGGAAGGTCGCCACCGAGGAGGAGATAAGGGTGGAGAGGGTGATGGCCGACATTAAGAAACGCGTGGAAGAAAGGATGGCAGGTGAGTCAAAGGGTACCGGGAAGACTGACAAGACGGATATGTCTGGGGTAGAGTCGGACGCGGGTGACGAGGGGAACATGACGGACGTGACTGACGGTTACGACCAGGGAGACGAGGCAGATTTGGAGGACGAGGAGGACGACAAAGTTGGAAAAAGGGGTGAAAAAAAGGGAGAAGAAAAGGGAGTGGAGATTGGTGGGAAGAAGGGCGGCCTCTTGGGGGGTGACCTTAATAAGGACGAGGGTTACATCGTCCTTATGAAAGGGATCACGGCCAGGTTTAGCAAACTGGTCTTCGGCGACAAGGGTGCGAGTCTCCAGTCCGCGAAGCAGCTGATGGAGGTGTCCTCGGAATACGAGACCCTCCTGATGACGGCTATTGCCGAGAATGCTCGTCTTCGTGGACAGGTCGAGGCGCTTTGTAAGCGTGGTGAGGTTTTCTCACGCAGCCGGGGCCCCACAACCCCCGACCGCGTGGCAATGCCAGCGCCGCGCTTGCCAGCGACGGTTGGACCCGCGCCAGTGGCGTCGAGGCCAGTGGTGGAAACTTGGTCGGCGATTATCAGGAGTAATGCTCCTGATATGTCCCCCAAGGAGGTCGAAAAGAAGGTGGAGAAGGAGGTGTTGCCGGCTTTGGGTGTGAGAGTGCACCAACTGAAGCCGATAAAGGCAGGAGGTGTGGTTCTCCGAACTCGTTCGGAGAAAGAGAGGGAGAAAGTGGTGAACCACGAAAAGTTTAAGGAAGTGGGCTTGAAGGCTAGTGTGAATAAGAAGCCGGGAGCCAGGGTCGTTGTGATGGGGGTTGATACGGGGATTTCCCCTGACGAGTTCATGGAGGAACTCCATCGGCTCAACTTCCAGGACATCAGCCCTGGTGGCCTTAAGGAAGGGATGAGGTTGGTCAGTCGCCCCTGGACGGTGGCCCCTGACGGAAGGACGACCGTAGTGCTTGAGGGTTCGGACGAATTAACGTCCGAGCTCTTGCAGAATGGTCGTGTTTACGTCAAGTGGTTCTCCTTCCGGGTGCGACCGTTTGACCTGATCCCTGCCTGCTTCAGGTGCATGGGATTTGATCACCGCGTGGCCGAATGTAGGGCTAAGTCCGATGTCTGTCGGAGGTGCGGGCGAGAAGGGCATACTGCTGCACGCTGCGACAATGATCTTCATTGTCGCAACTGCGCCTTCAAGGGTAGGCCTGCCGGCCACTCAATGGTGTCCGAGGCTTGCCCTCTGTATGCTGCCGTTGTCGCCCGGGCCCTCGCCAGACATTAATGATGGAGGTACGCCTCCACCAATTTAATTGTCAGGGCGGGTACGCGGTGATGTGTGAGTATGGTGCGTGTATGGCTGAAGAGGGTTGTGGCATTGCCCTGCTCCAGGAGCCTTACTGCACCAATGGTGTAGTAAGGGGTCTCCCTGGTGGCTTTAAGGTCTTTGTCGACCTTAAGGGCAATGCCGCGGTCGTTGTGAATGAACCCAGTTTTGAGTGCATGTTGTTGAGTGCGACTGACTTTGGAGTGTGTGTTGGCATCGAGGGTCCTTTTGGTAGAATCCTCGCTGCCAGCATATACTGCAAATTTGGGGAGCCCATGGAGCCCTACATCCAATACCTGGACACGGTGCTACTTCTTGCAAGTAGCACGCCAGTCGTCATTGGATTGGATGCGAATGCCGTCTCCCCTGTGTGGCACAGTAAGTTGTCCAGACATTTGCCTGGATACCCGAGCCACGCACGGGGGGAGGTGCTGGGTGAATGGGTGGTGTCAAAAGGTGTGTATGTGATGAATGAGCCGAGTGAATTTTATACGTTTGATGGGCCCATGGGTAGGAGTGATATTGATGTGACACTTATGAATGAGGCAGCAACTAGAGTGTTTGAATTTCGGTGGAGTGTAAGGGGAGGGACAGGAATAAGCGACCACAATCTGATCGAGATTGTGTTCGCTCCTCGATCCTCCCCAGGTGTGATAG
>CAXKVI010000261.1:12500-20000 GCA_964058755.1 Campiglossa producta
ACGGCGGGAATAACTATGACTCTCTTAAGGTAGCTAAATGCCTTGTCATCTAATTAGTGATGCGCATAAATAGATTAACAAGATTCCCACTGTCCCCCTATATTGCACAAATTCTCAAAAATGATCATAAAAAGCTATTAATGAAAATAAGTGAAAATTATAATAACAACACTTTTCATATTAATACTTTTGTACGGCGGGAATAACTATGACTCTCTTAAGGTAGCTAAATGCCTTGTCATCTAATTAGTGATGCGCATAAATGGATTAACGAGATTCCCACTGTCTCCCTATATTGGACAAATTCTCAAAGATGATCATAAAATTTCATAAAAAGCTATTAATGAAAATATGTGAAAATTATACTAACTAACAACACTTTTCATATTAATACTTTTGTACGGCGGGAATAACTATGACTCTCTTAAGATAGCTAAATGCCTTGCCATCTAATTAGTGATGCGCATAAATGGATTAACGAGATTCCCACTGTCCCCCTATATTGGACAAATTCTCAAAGATGATCATAAAAAGCTATTAATGAAAATAAGTGAAAATTATAATAACAACACTTTTCATATTAATACTTTTGTACGGCGGGAATAACTATGACTCTCTTATGATAGCTAAATGCCTTGTCATCTAATTAGTGAAGCGCATAAATGGATTAACGAGATTCCCACTGTCCCCCTATATTGGACAAATTCTCAAAGATGATCATAAAAAGCTATTAATGAAAATAAGTGAAAATTATACTAACTAACAACACTTTTCATATTAATACTTTTGTACGGCGGGAATAACTATGACTGTCTTAAGATAGCTAAATGCCTTGTCATCTAATTAGTGATGCGCATAAATGGATTAACAAGATTCCCACTGTCCCCCTATATTGGACAAATTCTCAAAAATGATCATAAAAAGCTATTAATGAAAATAAGTGAAAATTATAATAACAACACTTTTCATATTAATACTTTTGTACGGCGGGAATAACTATGACTCTCTTAAGGTAGCTAAATGCCTTGTCATCTAATTAGTGATGCGCATAAATGGATTAACGAGATTCCCACTGTCCCCCTATATTGGACAAATTCTCAAAGATGATCATAAAAAGCTATTAATGAAAATAAGTGAAAATTATAATAACAACACTTTTCATATTAATACTTTTGTACGGCGGGAATAACTATAACTCTCTTAAGATAGCTAAATGCCTTGTCATCTAATTAGTGATGCGCATAAATGGATTAACGATATTCCCACTGTCCCCCTATATTGGACAAATTCTCAAAGATGATCATAAAAAGCTATTAATGAAAATAAGTGAAAATTATAATAACAACACTTTTCATATTAATACTTTTGTACGGCGGGAATAACTATGACTCTCTTAAGGTAGCTAAATGCCCTGTCATCTAATTAGTGATACGCATAAATGAATTAACGAGATTCCCACTGTCCCCCTATATTGGACACATTCTCAAAGATGATCATAAAATTTCATAAAAAGCTATTAATGAAAATAAGTTAGAATTATAATTACAACACTCTTCATATTAATACTTTTGTACGGCGGAAATAACTATGACACTCTTACTATATTGGACAAATTCTCAAAAATGATCATGAAATTTCATAAAAAGCTATTAATGAAAATAAGTATGAAAATAAGTACGGCGGAAATAACTATGACTGTCTTAAGGTAGCTAAATGCGATGTCATCTAATTTGTGACACGCATAAATGGATTAATGAAATTCCCACATTTTTCAACTCTTAAAAATCATTCAAAAAATGTACACGGCAGAAGTAACTATGACTTTCTTTATTATCATCTAATTATTGACCGGCATGAATGGATTAACTGTACCTATCATAGAAATTCTCATAGCTAAACTTAAGTTTTCATAATAATACTTAAGCTAGTTGAGATATGAGATATTAAACAAAAACGTACTAATATATAAGGAAATGTAATTTTATTTATACGAATAGTGATAATATTATGAAGATTTCTTACATCCAAACTATATTATTAATTTGCTAGTAGTAGTAAATTATATTAAATAATTTATCATCAATATATGGTTCAAATTTATGTCTTTCTATTTTTTGCTCATATAAACCCACTAAAATTGTAAAGCAACTGAGTGCATTTTAATAAGATTTTCATTCATGTTTAATAAATAGTAAATTTTCATATAATTTCTGCGATTTGGGGGTAAAATAATAATACTTGTATGAAAATGTAATACTTGTATCAAAACAATACTTGTATAAAAATAGTACTTGTATGGAAAATAATGGCTGTATAAAGAATAATACTTGTATGAAAAATAATACTTTTATGATAATATAACTTATATGAACAATAATATTTATATGAAAATATAATACTTGTATGAAAACAGTTCTTGTATGGAAGATAATAGTTGTATGAAGAATAATACTTGTATGAAAAATAATACTATTATTGTAATATTACTTATATGAAAAATAATATTTATATGAAAATGTAATACTACTTGTATGAAAATTGTACTTGTATGGAAGATAATAGTTGTATAAAGAATAATACTTGTATTAAAATAATACTTTTATGATAATATTACATATATGAAAAATAATATTTATATGAAAATGTAATACTTGTATGAAAAATAATATTTATATGAAAATATAATAGTTGTATGAAGAATAATACTTGTATGTAAAATAATACTATTATTGTAATATTACTTATATGAAAAATAATATTTATATGAAAATGTAATACTACTTGTATGAGAATTGTACTTGTATGGAAGATAATAGTTGTATAAAGAATAATACTTGTATGAAAAATAATACTTGTATGAAAAATAATACTATTATTGCAATATTACTTATATGAAAAATAATATTTATATGAAAATGTAATACTTGTATGAAAAATAATATTTATATGAAAATATAATACTTGTATGAAAATAGTACTTGTATGGAAGATAATAGTTGTATGAAGAATAATACTTGTATGAAAAATAATACTATTATTGTAATATTACTTATATGAAAAATAATATTTATATGAAAATGTAATACTACTTGTATGAGAATTGTACTTGTATGGAAGATAATAGTTGTATAAAGAATAATACTTGTATGAAAAATAATACTTGTATGAAAAATAATACTATTATTGCAATATTACTTATATGAAAAATAATATTTATATGAAAATGTAATACTTGTATGAAAAATAATATTTATATGAAAATATAATACTTGTATGAAAATAGTACTTGTATGGAAGATAATAGTTGTATAAAGAATAATACTTGTATGAAAAATAATACTTGTATGAAAAATAATACTATTATTGCAATATTACTTATATGAAAAATAGTATTTATATGAAAATGTAATACTTGTATGAAAATAGTATTTGTATGAAAAATAATATTTATATGAAAATATAATACTTGTATGAAAATAGTACTTGTATGGAAGATAATAGTTGTATAAAGAATAATACTTGTATGAGATAATAATACTTGTATTAAAATAATACTATTATTATAATATTACTTATATGAAAAATAATATTTATATGAAAATGTAATACTTGTATGAAAATTGTACTTGTATGGAAGATAATAGTTGTATAAAGAATAATACTTGTATGAAAAATAATGCTTGTATTAAAATAATACTTTTAAAATAATATTACTTATATGAAAAAATAATATGTATATGAAAGTTTAATACTTGTATGAAAATTAGTACTTGTATGGAACATAGTACTTGTATGCAATATCATAGATGTGTCGTTGACGTGCCAAAAAACATTTATGATGGTTGTATGAAAACTCGTACAGCTTGTATGGAAAAAATGATGGTTGTATGAAAACTCGTACAGCTTGTATGGAAAAAATGATGGTTGTATGAAAACTCGTACAGCTTGTATGGAAAAAATGATGGTTGTATGAAAACTCGTACAGCTTGTATGGAAAAAATGATGGTTGTATGAAAACTCGTACAGCTTGTATGGAAAGTATGATGGTTGTATGAAAACTCGTACAGCTTGTATGAAAAAAATGATGGTTGTATGAAAACTCGTACAGCTTGTATGGAAAGTATGAAATTTAAGCTATTTTCAAATTATTAGACCTTTACTATGCAAATTTTGTGTATATAAAAACACGATATTTGTATGAAAAGAGTTTAATTATTTCATAAATAGTTTTAATATTTTATACTTTTTATTAATTCCCAGTATGATACTTGTTAGTTCAAAGGGGAAATGATAATCTCTTGAGGATTTTTCATTTCCAAACTATAAGCCCTTATATTTTATTAATTAGTTTTAGTAAATTTAAGTGGTCAAGTATAAATTTTTTTTCTTTATTAACCATTAATTCTCTTAGTATTATAAATGTGTGAGAAATGATTTTAATAATTCTCTTTGAGAGGATTTTTCATTTCCAAATTTTAAATCACTACTGTTTTATTACTACTAGTTATATTAGTAGTAATAAAATAAAAGAGAAAAATGGTTCAAGTATAAAAAAAATTATACGATTTTGCGGATATTTTATTTATGAAAATTTTGTTACACGTTATAAATGAAATTATTAATTTCATATCATATAAATATTTGCATACATTTTTTAATAAATGTATGAAATATAAAAAAATGCAATGAAATTAAGTAAATGATAAATAATGGTATGTATAAAAAAGGAAATTATTTTTTATAAAACCCTCAATACCAATATTATCCAATCGTTCCTATATATAATATTTTATAATATATATAAAGGAATGAAAAGAAAGAAATATAAAAATATTATTAAAATATTTTTAAAACGAAAAAATATTATTCTGGTTGATCCTGCCAGTAGTTATATGCTTGTCTCAAAGATTAAGCCATGCATGTCTAAGTACACACGAATTAAAAGTGAAACCGCAAAAGGCTCATTATATCAGTTATGGTTCCATAGATCGTTAACAGTTACTTGGATAACTGTGGTAATTCTAGAGCTAATACATGCAATATAAACACGGACCTTATGGAACGTGTGCTTTTATTAGGCTAAAACCAAGCGATCTTTTAGATCGTTATTATGGTTGAACTCTAGATAACTTGCAGATCGTATGGTCCCGTACCGACGACAGATCTTTCAAATGTCTGCCCTATCAACTTTTGATGGTAGTATCTAGGACTACCATGGTTGCAACGGGTAACGGGGAATCAGGGTTCGATTCCGGAGAGGGAGCCTGAGAAACGGCTACCACATCTAAGGAAGGCAGCAGGCGCGTAAATTACCCACTCCCAGCTCGGGGAGGTAGTGACGAAAAATAACAATACAGGACTCATATCCGAGGCCCTGTAATTGGAATGAGTACACTTTAAATCCTTTAACAAGGACCTATTGGAGGGCAAGTCTGGTGCCAGCAGCCGCGGTAATTCCAGCTCCAATAGCGTATATTAAAGTTGTTGCGGTTAAAACGTTCGTAGTTGAATTTGTGCTTCATACGGGTAGTACAACTATAATTGTGGTATGTACATTACCTTATGTATGTAAGCGTATTACCGGTGGAGTTCTTATATATATTGGATACAATGTATTCTTTATATATTCCTCCTATTTAAACCTGCTTCAGTGCTCTTCATCGAGTGTTGTTGTGGGCCGGTACATTTACTTTGAACAAATTAGAGTGCTTAAAGCAGGCTCCAAATGCCTGAATATTTTGTGCATGGGATAATGAAATAAGACCTCTGTTCTACTTTCATTGGTTTTTAGATCAAGAGGTAATGATTAATAGAAGCAGTTTGGGGGCATTAGTATTACGACGCGAGAGGTGAAATTCTTGGACCGTCGTAAGACTAACTTAAGCGAAAGCATTTGCCAAAGATGTTTTCATTAATCAAGAACGAAAGTTAGAGGTTCGAAGGCGATCAGATACCGCCCTAGTTCTAACCATAAACGATGCCAGCTAGCAATTGGGTGTAGCTACTACTATGGCTCTCTCAGTCGCTTCCCGGGAAACCAAAGCTTTTGGGCTCCGGGGGAAGTATGGTTGCAAAGCTGAAACTTAAAGGAATTGACGGAAGGGCACCACCAGGAGTGGAGCCTGCGGCTTAATTTGACTCAACACGGGAAAACTTACCAGGTCCGAACATAAGCGTGTAAGACAGATTGATAGCTCTTTCTCGAATCTATGGGTGGTGGTGCATGGCCGTTCTTAGTTCGTGGAGTGATTTGTCTGGTTAATTCCGATAACGAACGAGACTCAAATATATTAAATAGATGCTTTCAGGATTATAATGTTGAAGCTTATTATAGCCTTCTTTCATGCGTATTCTATATGTTTACAAATGTTTGAATGTGTTTATATAAGTGGAGTTGTACCTGTTGGTTTGTCCCATTATAAGGACACTAGCTTCTTAAATGGACAAATTGCGTCTAGCAGTACCGAGATTGAGCAATAACAGGTCTGTGATGCCCTTAGATGTCCTGGGCTGCACGCGCGCTACAATGAAAGTATCAACGTGTATTTCCTAGACCGAGAGGTCTGGGTAAACCGCTGAACCACTTTCATGCTTGGGATTGTGAACTGAAACTGTTCACATGAACTTGGAATTCCCAGTAAGTGTGAGTCATTAACTCGCATTGATTACGTCCCTGCCCTTTGTACACACCGCCCGTCGCTACTACCGATTGAATTATTTAGTGAGGTCTCCGGACGTGATCACTGTGACGCCTAGTGTTTCACGGTTGTTTCGCAAAAGTTGACCGAACTTGATTATTTAGAGGAAGTAAAAGTCGTAACAAGGTTTCCGTAGGTGAACCTGCGGAAGGATCATTATTGTATTCCTATCCGAAAAAAATTAAATATAATTTTTTAATCAAAAAAAAATTATATAAAACAATGAAAGAACAAAATATTTTTCTTGTTTTAATTTTGTTACTTTTTCATATAGAAAACAGAAAATAAAAACAATACAAACATCCAAGTTAATAAATGGACAAATGTGTTGTGTATTATTATAATATTATTATTATATAACACAACCATTAAAAGTCCATTTATTAGAAAAGTTATCATTTTATAATGGACAAATGTGTTGCGTGTGTTTGATTAAAAACCATTTAAAAGCAAAAAAAATTTTAAATATTAAAATTTTTATAAATCAAGCGTGTGATTAAACACACAAACCATTAAAAGCCCATTATTTATTGATTACTTATATAAAAGAAAACACCCATTTATAAACATTATATGGTTGTACTTAGAATTTATTCAACAAAATAAATGACAAGTTAATTTGTTTGCATTAACAATTTGGCATTTTTTTTTATATATATAAAAATAATGCTGTTTTTGTAAACTAAGACATACGCAACGTAAAAATGTTTGGGTTAAAATTTGATTATTAATCTTTTGATTAATATGAAAATTAAAAGAAAAATGACATAAATATAAAAATTTTAAAAATTTATAACTCTAA
>CAXKVI010000261.1:27500-42500 GCA_964058755.1 Campiglossa producta
AGAATAATACTTGTATGAAAAATAATACTTGTATGAAAAATAATACTATTATTGCAATATTACTTATATGAAAAATAATATTTATATGAAAATGTAATACTTGTATGAAAAATAATATTTATATGAAAATATAATACTTGTATGAAAATAGTACTTGTATGGAAGATAATAGTTGTATGAAGAATAATACTTGTATGAAAAATAATACTATTATTGTAATATTACTTATATGAAAAATAATATTTATATGAAAATGTAATACTACTTGTATGAGAATTGTACTTGTATGGAAGATAATAGTTGTATAAAGAATAATACTTGTATGAAAAATAATACTTGTATGAAAAATAATACTATTATTGCAATATTACTTATATGAAAAATAATATTTATATGAAAATGTAATACTTGTATGAAAAATAATATTTATATGAAAATATAATACTTGTATGAAAATAGTACTTGTATGGAAGATAATAGTTGTATAAAGAATAATACTTGTATGAAAAATAATACTTGTATGAAAAATAATACTATTATTGCAATATTACTTATATGAAAAATAGTATTTATATGAAAATGTAATACTTGTATGAAAATAGTATTTGTATGAAAAATAATATTTATATGAAAATATAATACTTGTATGAAAATAGTACTTGTATGGAAGATAATAGTTGTATAAAGAATAATACTTGTATGAGATAATAATACTTGTATTAAAATAATACTATTATTATAATATTACTTATATGAAAAATAATATTTATATGAAAATGTAATACTTGTATGAAAATTGTACTTGTATGGAAGATAATAGTTGTATAAAGAATAATACTTGTATGAAAAATAATGCTTGTATTAAAATAATACTTTTAAAATAATATTACTTATATGAAAAAATAATATGTATATGAAAGTTTAATACTTGTATGAAAATTAGTACTTGTATGGAACATAGTACTTGTATGCAATATCATAGATGTGTCGTTGACGTGCCAAAAAACATTTATGATGGTTGTATGAAAACTCGTACAGCTTGTATGGAAAAAATGATGGTTGTATGAAAACTCGTACAGCTTGTATGGAAAAAATGATGGTTGTATGAAAACTCGTACAGCTTGTATGGAAAAAATGATGGTTGTATGAAAACTCGTACAGCTTGTATGGAAAAAATGATGGTTGTATGAAAACTCGTACAGCTTGTATGGAAAGTATGATGGTTGTATGAAAACTCGTACAGCTTGTATGAAAAAAATGATGGTTGTATGAAAACTCGTACAGCTTGTATGGAAAGTATGAAATTTAAGCTATTTTCAAATTATTAGACCTTTACTATGCAAATTTTGTGTATATAAAAACACGATATTTGTATGAAAAGAGTTTAATTATTTCATAAATAGTTTTAATATTTTATACTTTTTATTAATTCCCAGTATGATACTTGTTAGTTCAAAGGGGAAATGATAATCTCTTGAGGATTTTTCATTTCCAAACTATAAGCCCTTATATTTTATTAATTAGTTTTAGTAAATTTAAGTGGTCAAGTATAAATTTTTTTTCTTTATTAACCATTAATTCTCTTAGTATTATAAATGTGTGAGAAATGATTTTAATAATTCTCTTTGAGAGGATTTTTCATTTCCAAATTTTAAATCACTACTGTTTTATTACTACTAGTTATATTAGTAGTAATAAAATAAAAGAGAAAAATGGTTCAAGTATAAAAAAAATTATACGATTTTGCGGATATTTTATTTATGAAAATTTTGTTACACGTTATAAATGAAATTATTAATTTCATATCATATAAATATTTGCATACATTTTTTAATAAATGTATGAAATATAAAAAAATGCAATGAAATTAAGTAAATGATAAATAATGGTATGTATAAAAAAGGAAATTATTTTTTATAAAACCCTCAATACCAATATTATCCAATCGTTCCTATATATAATATTTTATAATATATATAAAGGAATGAAAAGAAAGAAATATAAAAATATTATTAAAATATTTTTAAAACGAAAAAATATTATTCTGGTTGATCCTGCCAGTAGTTATATGCTTGTCTCAAAGATTAAGCCATGCATGTCTAAGTACACACGAATTAAAAGTGAAACCGCAAAAGGCTCATTATATCAGTTATGGTTCCATAGATCGTTAACAGTTACTTGGATAACTGTGGTAATTCTAGAGCTAATACATGCAATATAAACACGGACCTTATGGAACGTGTGCTTTTATTAGGCTAAAACCAAGCGATCTTTTAGATCGTTATTATGGTTGAACTCTAGATAACTTGCAGATCGTATGGTCCCGTACCGACGACAGATCTTTCAAATGTCTGCCCTATCAACTTTTGATGGTAGTATCTAGGACTACCATGGTTGCAACGGGTAACGGGGAATCAGGGTTCGATTCCGGAGAGGGAGCCTGAGAAACGGCTACCACATCTAAGGAAGGCAGCAGGCGCGTAAATTACCCACTCCCAGCTCGGGGAGGTAGTGACGAAAAATAACAATACAGGACTCATATCCGAGGCCCTGTAATTGGAATGAGTACACTTTAAATCCTTTAACAAGGACCTATTGGAGGGCAAGTCTGGTGCCAGCAGCCGCGGTAATTCCAGCTCCAATAGCGTATATTAAAGTTGTTGCGGTTAAAACGTTCGTAGTTGAATTTGTGCTTCATACGGGTAGTACAACTATAATTGTGGTATGTACATTACCTTATGTATGTAAGCGTATTACCGGTGGAGTTCTTATATATATTGGATACAATGTATTCTTTATATATTCCTCCTATTTAAACCTGCTTCAGTGCTCTTCATCGAGTGTTGTTGTGGGCCGGTACATTTACTTTGAACAAATTAGAGTGCTTAAAGCAGGCTCCAAATGCCTGAATATTTTGTGCATGGGATAATGAAATAAGACCTCTGTTCTACTTTCATTGGTTTTTAGATCAAGAGGTAATGATTAATAGAAGCAGTTTGGGGGCATTAGTATTACGACGCGAGAGGTGAAATTCTTGGACCGTCGTAAGACTAACTTAAGCGAAAGCATTTGCCAAAGATGTTTTCATTAATCAAGAACGAAAGTTAGAGGTTCGAAGGCGATCAGATACCGCCCTAGTTCTAACCATAAACGATGCCAGCTAGCAATTGGGTGTAGCTACTACTATGGCTCTCTCAGTCGCTTCCCGGGAAACCAAAGCTTTTGGGCTCCGGGGGAAGTATGGTTGCAAAGCTGAAACTTAAAGGAATTGACGGAAGGGCACCACCAGGAGTGGAGCCTGCGGCTTAATTTGACTCAACACGGGAAAACTTACCAGGTCCGAACATAAGCGTGTAAGACAGATTGATAGCTCTTTCTCGAATCTATGGGTGGTGGTGCATGGCCGTTCTTAGTTCGTGGAGTGATTTGTCTGGTTAATTCCGATAACGAACGAGACTCAAATATATTAAATAGATGCTTTCAGGATTATAATGTTGAAGCTTATTATAGCCTTCTTTCATGCGTATTCTATATGTTTACAAATGTTTGAATGTGTTTATATAAGTGGAGTTGTACCTGTTGGTTTGTCCCATTATAAGGACACTAGCTTCTTAAATGGACAAATTGCGTCTAGCAGTACCGAGATTGAGCAATAACAGGTCTGTGATGCCCTTAGATGTCCTGGGCTGCACGCGCGCTACAATGAAAGTATCAACGTGTATTTCCTAGACCGAGAGGTCTGGGTAAACCGCTGAACCACTTTCATGCTTGGGATTGTGAACTGAAACTGTTCACATGAACTTGGAATTCCCAGTAAGTGTGAGTCATTAACTCGCATTGATTACGTCCCTGCCCTTTGTACACACCGCCCGTCGCTACTACCGATTGAATTATTTAGTGAGGTCTCCGGACGTGATCACTGTGACGCCTAGTGTTTCACGGTTGTTTCGCAAAAGTTGACCGAACTTGATTATTTAGAGGAAGTAAAAGTCGTAACAAGGTTTCCGTAGGTGAACCTGCGGAAGGATCATTATTGTATTCCTATCCGAAAAAAATTAAATATAATTTTTTAATCAAAAAAAAATTATATAAAACAATGAAAGAACAAAATATTTTTCTTGTTTTAATTTTGTTACTTTTTCATATAGAAAACAGAAAATAAAAACAATACAAACATCCAAGTTAATAAATGGACAAATGTGTTGTGTATTATTATAATATTATTATTATATAACACAACCATTAAAAGTCCATTTATTAGAAAAGTTATCATTTTATAATGGACAAATGTGTTGCGTGTGTTTGATTAAAAACCATTTAAAAGCAAAAAAAATTTTAAATATTAAAATTTTTATAAATCAAGCGTGTGATTAAACACACAAACCATTAAAAGCCCATTATTTATTGATTACTTATATAAAAGAAAACACCCATTTATAAACATTATATGGTTGTACTTAGAATTTATTCAACAAAATAAATGATAAGTTAATTTGTTTGCATTAACAATTTGGCATTTTTTTTATATAAAAATAATGCTGTTTTTGTAAACTAAAGACATACGCAACGTAAAAATGTTTGGGTTAAAATTTGATTATTAATCTTTTGATTAATATGAAAATTAAAAGAAAAATGACATAAATATAAAAATTTTAAAAATTTATAACTCTAAGCGGTGGATCACTTGGCTCATGGGTCGATGAAGAACGCAGCAAACTGTGCGTCATCGTGTGAACTGCAGGACACATGAACATCGACATTTCGAACGCATATTGCAGTCCATGCTGTTATGTACTTTAATTAATTTTAAAGTGCTGCTTGGACTACATATGGTTGAGGGTTGTAAGACTATGCTAAATAAGTTGCTTAATATTTTAATTTAATTAAAATATTTTAAAGCAAATGGTATATTATTGGATTATATATTTTTAATCCATAATATGAATAGTCAAATATAAAAATATATATAATTAATTTTATATATTTTAAAAAATCCTCAAAATTAAGAAGCAAAAATCTTAGTATTCCTTAAAACGAAAACTATAACATTATATTTATAAAAATATAATAATTTTGTTTATATTTGGGGAATGTCTAGCTTAAAACTAAAATTTTTAGTCTAGAATTGCTCCATTAATATATTAAAAACAAAATATAAAAATTATATAATAATTATAATGTTTTCATATATTATTATTAATAAATATATGGATGAAAAGATTTTCTTAATGGATTTTTCAAAAAAAATATATACATAAATTAATCTATATATATAAATTAAAAGCACGCAAATATAATAAACAATTTTTATACAACCTCAACTCATATGGGATTACCCCCTGAATTTAAGCATATTAATGAGGGGAGGAAAAGAAACTAACAAGGATTTTCTTAGTAGCGGCGAGCGAAAAGAAAACAGTTCAGCACTAAGTCACTTTGTCTTAATGGCAAATGTGAGATGCAGTGTATGGAATATCTTAATATCTAGTATGAGAAATTAGCGATTTAAGTCCTTCTTAAATGAGGCCATTTACCCATAGAGGGTGCCAGGCCCGTATAACGTTAATGATTACTAGAAAGATATTTCCAAAGAGTCGTGTTGCTTGATAGTGCAGCACTAAGTGGGTGGTAAACTCCATCTAAAACTAAATATAACCATGAGACCGATAGTAAACAAGTACCGTGAGGGAAAGTTGAAAAGAACTCTGAATAGAGAGTTAAATAGTACGTGAAACTGCTTAGAGGTTAAGCCCGATGAACCTGAATATCCATTATGAAAAATTCATCATTATATATGTAATATTAATTTATTAATATTATAATAATAGTGTGCATTTTTTTCATATAAGGACATTGTAATTAACATTAACATTAAAACCTATTTATCAAAAGATCATTGGCTTTAAGTTTATTTTAATTAATTTGCTTTATTGCTTATTAACATTAAATAAATGCCTAATGATTTGATAAAGTGTTGATAGATTTATTATATATAATGCTTAAATTCATTTTGAATTTTACAATAATTTTATTATCATTGATTTTAATATTTATTGTATGCATTTATATGATTTACAATGCGAAAGATTCAGGATACCTTCGGGACCCGTCTTGAAACACGGACCAAGGAGTCTAACATATGTGCAAGTCATTGGGTTATATATATAAACCTAATGGCGTAATTAACTTAACTTTATTTAATGGGATTAATTTTTAGTCTATTTTCTTTTAAATAGTCTATTAATTCAATCCCGGGGCGTTCTATATAGTTATGTATAATAATAATTTATTATTATTTATACCTCTAACTGGAGCGTACCTTGAGCATATATGCTGTGACCCGAAAGATGGTGAACTATACTTGATCAGGTTGAAGTCAGGGGAAACCCTGATGGAAGACCGAAACAGTTCTGACGTGCAAATCGATTGTCAGAATTGAGTATAGGGGCGAAAGACCAATCGAACCATCTAGTAGCTGGTTCCCTCCGAAGTTTCCCTCAGGATAGCTGGTGCATTTTAATATTATATTAAATAATCTTATCTGGTAAAGCGAATGATTAGAGGCCTTAGGGTCGAAACGACCTTAACCTATTCTCAAACTTTAAATGGGTAAGAACCTCACCTTTCTTGATATGAAGGTTGAGGTTATGATATAATGTGCCCAGTGGGCCACTTTTGGTAAGCAGAACTGGCGCTGTGGGATGAACCAAACGTAATGTTACGGTGCCTAAATTAACAACTCATGCAGATACCATGAAAGGCGTTGGTTGCTTAAAACAGCAGGACGGTGGACATGGAAGTCGTAATCCGCTAAGGAGTGTGTAACAACTCACCTGCCGAAGCAACTAGCCCTTAAAATGGATGGCGCTTAAGTTGTATACCTATACATTACCGCTAAAGTAGATGATTTATAATACAATTTCGATTGAATTATAAATTTTGAAACTTTAGTGAGTAGGAGGGTACAATGGTGTGCTTAGAAGTGTTTGGCGTAAGCCTGCATGGAGCCGCCATTGGTACAGATCTTGGTGGTAGTAGCAAATAATCGAATGAGACCTTGGAGGACTGAAGTGGAGAAGGGTTTCGTGTGAACAGTGGTTGATCACGAGTTAGTCGGTCCTAAGTTCAAGGCGAAAGCCGAAAATTTTCAAGTTTTAATTACAACATATCATCACAAAAAAAAAAAAAAAATTATACAAATAAATTTAAAAAAAATTTTTTAGAATCAAAAGGAAAAACAATATATTATTTATAAAAGAAACAAACAAAAATTTTTCGAAATTTTTATTTTCTTTATAAAAAAAAAAATTGTTTTTTCAATTCAAAAATTTTTTTATTTGTATTTTTTTTTTAAATTGATTTTTTGAATTTTATTAAACACTTGAATAATTTTGAACGAAAGGGAATACGGTTCCAATTCCGTAACCTGTTGAGTATCCGTTTGTTATTAAAAATGGGCCTTGTGCTCATCCTGGCAACAGGAACGACCATAAAGAAGCCGTCGAGAGATATCGGAAGAGTTTTCTTTTCTGTTTTATAGTCGTACTACCATGGAAGTCTTTCGAAGAGAGATATGGTAGATGGACTAGAAGAGCATGACATTTACTGTTGTGTCGATATTTTCTCCTCGGACCTTGAAAATTTATGGTGGGGTCACGCAAACTTCTCAACAGGCCGTACCGATATCCGCAGCTGGTCTCCAAGGTGAAGAGTCTCTAGTCGATAGAATAATGTAGGTAAGGGAAGTCGGCAAATTAGATCCGTAACTTCGGGATAAGGATTGGCTCTGAAGATTGAGATAGTCGGGCTTGATTGGGAAGCAATACCATGGTTTATGTACTCGTTCTGGGTAAATAGAAAACTTCGGTTTTTGTTCCCCGGATAGTAGTTACGTAGCCAATTGTGGAACTTTCTTGCTAAAATTTTTAAAGTTATATATATTTTTTTAAATGTATATTCTTTTTAAATTATAACGATTATCAATTAACAATCAATTCAGAACTGGCACGGACTTGGGGAATCCGACTGTCTAATTAAAACAAAGCATTGTGATGGCCCTAACGGGTGTTGACACAATGTGATTTCTGCCCAGTGCTCTGAATGTCAAAGTGAAGAAATTCAAGTAAGCGCGGGTAAACGGCGGGAGTAACTATGACTCTCTTAAGGTAGCCAAATGCCTCGTCATCTAATTAGTGACGCGCATGAATGGATTAACGAGATTCCCACTGTCCCTATCTACTCACTCTCAGTGTGGATGCCGAAGCGAACGGTTGTGTTTAAGCGGAAGTATTGAAAGTTTTCAAGCGATAGACAAAGTGGTAGAAGTGTGCGGTGTGGAAATATCGTAAAAAACCTTTGTTGGTAGTTATAGTGTTGGAAGTTGAGACAGTTGGAGCACCCACTTTAGAGGTCGACTTAAAGTCAATCTCCGGCGGAGTCCCAATTTGTCAGTGCGCTAAATTGTTTGTGGAATTGACAGTGACAATTAATAAATTTGGAGCACCCACTTTAGAGGTCGACTCAAAGTCAATCTCCGGCGGAGTCCCAGTTTGCCAGTGTGCCAATTTGTTGGTTTGCCTTACCGCGTGGTTTCGACTTAACCTCAAAATCCGCGCTCGTGTAAACAAGTGTGTTTGTGTGCGCGATTCTATCGACTGTGAGCGTGTACCCAGTGGTGAACTTGAGTGTGTCAATACTGATCCCTTTGGATACAGTGTTGGACCACTTGCTCTGTGGGAAATCTTGCAGCTGGTTCTGTGGCGTGACAGTAACCAGTACTCGCAGGGGTACCAGTGACGGTAGTGTTTTTAGTCGGCCAGTTCGGTTCGGCGTCATTTTCGTATCGGCCGACTCATTCCCGATACGGGGAACAGTGTTCCGTCCGTCGGGACGACGGTAGTGGTCTGAGTCAGCTTTTTGCTGACAGTGCGAGTGACGTCACCGCGTCTAGCTATAGCCGACTGGTTCGTCTTCTGCCGTCGCTGTACGCCCCTTGTGGGAGGTTGCTGCTGCTGTCGCAGTTCCAGTGCCGGATTTGCTATTGGGCGCCGGTTCGCCTTTGGATACAGGCCCGCATTCAAAGCGAAAGGAGGAGTGTCTGGTAGCTGTTTGCACGGGTAAGTGTTTTTTGTGGGAGGGTCGAACCCCCGCGATGGGAAAGGGTAAGCGCACGCGCGCTAGGCGCGAGGCTGACGGTGCAGTTGGTGCTGGTGGGACGAAGTCGGCGTTTGACGATTCGACCTCGGGTGGTGAGTGTGAGGGCCCTTCGTCGTTGCCAAGCTCGCCTCCTAGGCAGCTTACGAAGCTTGGTCCCAAAAGTGCGGGGAAAAAGAAGGAGATTACCCTGGTTGGCGGTACGACGGAGTGCGCGAGTGTGGGCGTGGGTTCGGTTACCCAACCCAAGCACGATTTTGTGCTTAATAGCACGGGTGCGATCCCCAGAAAGGTCGCCACCGAGGAGGAGAAAAGGGTGGAGAGGGTGATGGCCGACATCAAGAAACGAGTGGAAGAAAGGATGGCAGGTGAGTCCAAAGGGACAGGGATGACGGACAAGACGGATAAGTCTGGGGCTGAGTCGGACGTGGGTGACGAGGAGGACCTGACGGATGCGACCAACGGAGACGACTTGGGAGACGATGCCGACATGGAGGACGAGGACGACGACAAGGTAGGAAAAGGGGAAGTAAATAAGGGATCTAAAGTTGGGGTAAATGGGGGGATGAAAAATGAAGCAAATGGGGGGATAAAGAAAGTTGGCCTCCTGGGGGATGACCCTAATAGGGACAATTCTTATATTGTCCGTATGAAGGGGATCACGGCCAGGTTTAGTAAACTGGTCTTCGACGACAAGGGCGCGAGTCTCCAGTCCGCGAAGCAGCTGATGGAGGTGTCCTCGGATTACGAGACCCTCCTGATGACGGCCATTGCCGAGAATGCTCGTCTTCGTGGACAGGTCGAGGCGCTTTGTAAGCGTGGTGAAGTTTTCTCACGCAGTCGGGGCCTCACAACCCCCGACCGCGTGGCAATGCCAGCGCCGCGCTTGCCAGCGACGGTTGGACCCGCGCCAGTGGCGTTGAAGCCAGCGGTGGAAACTTGGTCGGCGATTATCAGGAGTAATGTTCCTGATATGTCCCCCAAGGAGGTCGAAAGGAAGGTGGAGAAGGAGGTGTTGCCGGCTTTGGGTGTCAGAGTGCACCAACTGAAGCCGATAAAGGCAGGTGGTATGGTTCTCCGAACTCGTTCGGAGAAAGAGAGGGAGAAAGTGGTGAACCACGAGAAATTTAAGGAAGTGGGCTTGAAGGCTAGTGTGAATAAGAAGCCGGGAGCCAGGGTCGTTGTGATGGGGGTTGATACGGGGATTTCCCCTGACGAGTTCATGGAGGAACTCCATCGGCTCAACTTCCAGGACATCAGCCCTGGTGGCCTTAAGGAAGGGATGAGGTTGGTCAGTCGCCCCTGGACGGTGGCCCCTGACGGAAGGACGACCGTAGTGCTTGAGGGTTCGGACGAATTAACGTCCGAGCTCTTGCAGAATGGTCGTGTTTACGTCAAGTGGTTCTCCTTCCGGGTGCGACCGTTTGACCTGATCCCCGCCTGCTTCAGGTGCATGGGATTTGATCACCGCGTGGCCGAATGTAGGGCTAAGTCCGATGTCTGTCGGAGGTGCGGGCGAGAAGGGCATACTGCTGCACGCTGCGACAATGATCTTCATTGTCGCAACTGCGCCTTCAAGGGTAGGCCTGCCGGCCACTCAATGGTGTCCGAGGCTTGCCCTCTGTATGCTGCCGTTGTCGCCCGGGCCCTCGCCAGACATTAATGATGGAGGTACGCCTCCACCAATTTAATTGTCAGGGCGGGTACGCGGTGATGTGTGAGTATGGTGCGTGTATGGCTGAAGAGGGTTGTGGCATTGCCCTGCTCCAGGAGCCTTACTGCACCAATGGTGTAGTAAGGGGTCTCCCTGGTGGCTTTAAGGTCTTTGTCGACCTTAAGGGCAATGCCGCGGTCGTTGTGAATGAACCCAGTTTTGAGTGCATGTTGTTGAGTGCGACTGATTTTGGAGTGTGTGTTGGCATCGAGGGTCCTTTTGGTAGAATCCTCGCTGCCAGCATATACTGCAAATTTGGGGAGCCCATGGAGCCCTACATCCAATACCTGGACACGGTGCTACTTCTTGCAAGTAGCACGCCAGTCGTCATTGGATTGGATGCGAATGCCGTCTCCCCTGTGTGGCACAGTAAGTTGTCCAGACATTTGCCTGGATACCCGAGCCACGCACGGGGGGAGGTGCTGGGTGAATGGGTGGTGTCAAAAGGTGTGTATGTGATGAATGAGCCGAGTGAATTTTATACGTTTGATGGGCCCATGGGTACGAGTGATATCGATGTGACACTTATGAATGAGGCAGCAACTAGAGTGTTTGAATTTCGGTGGAGTGTAAGGGGAGGGACAGGAATAAGCGACCACAATCTAATCGAGATTGTGTTCGCTCCTCGATCCTCCCCAGGTGTGATAGAAAGTGTAAATGAGGAAAAGATATGGTGCGCTGCTGGAGCGAATTGGAAGTTGTACGGGCAGCAAGTGCGGTCGGCGGTGTACTCAATACCGCTGAGCGCATTTGAGGAACTGTCCGTTGACGACCAAATTGCTCGTCTGAATGAATGTATCTGGAGAGTGAATGATAGTATGTTTCATAGGTGGAAGAGAAAACGGTATAAGCGCGTCAAGTGGTGGACGCGTGAGCTGACCGAGAAGAGGAGATCCGTCAGGCACGCGAGACATCTGTTTCAGCGTGCAAGGCGGGTCAACTCGGATGACGTATCTCAGCTCAGGAGTCAATCAAAGAGGGAAATGCGTGAATATAAGAGAATGTTGGTGAAAGTTAAAGAGGATGAATGGCGGAGTTTTGTGGCGGATAACCGTAACGACCCCTGGGGTCAGGTCTATAAGATCTGCCGGGGTCGTCGGTTAAACGAGGTGAATTCTCTCCGCGTCGGAGAGACTACTCTCTCGACGTGGAGAGAATGTGCGAATGTTCTGCTAGAGGAGTTCTTTCCTAGGGCGGAGGTGCAGGTTCCCCCAGCACAGGAGGTACCTGTACCCCCACTAGAAGACGAGGAGCTAGGATATGCATTTGGCCTGGTTAGGTCTAAACGGTCTCCAGGTTTAGATGGGTTGAGCGGAGAGATGTGCAAATGCTTGTGGAAGTTCATCCCGGAATATCTGAAGGCCGTTTACAACAAGTGCATATGGGAGGGTTATTTTCCACGCGAGTGGAAAACAGCTAGGGTTGTCGTTCTCCTGAAGTCGCCCGATAAGATCAGGAGTGATCCCAGATCTTATCGGGGCATAAGCCTGCTTCCAGTGCTTGGCAAAGTACTGGAACGGGTGATGGTGGAACGACTTCAGGAGGTTTCTCGGGGGACGGGGTCGGATAGGCAGTATGGGTTTAAGAAAGGACTCAGTATAGAGGATGCGTGGATGCATGTTCAGGATGTTGTGGGGGGTAGTGTCAATAAATATGTCCTTGGCATATTTATTGACTTTAAGGGGGCGTTTGACTACCTGCGCTGGGATAGGGTCATCGAGCGGTTGGAGGAGCTCCGCTGCCCGGAAGTAACCCTTTGGAGGAGTTATTTCTCGGGCAGAAGAGCTTCTATCGTTGGTGTGAATGGAAGTGTGGAAATTGAAGTGGCTCGTGGCTGCCCGCAGGGATCCATCTGTGGTCCATATATATGGAACATGATGATGGACTCCCTGCTTCGGCAGCTCGAGCCACTTTGTAAATTGTGTGCGTATGCGGACGACCTCCTCCTTATGGTGGAAGGCCAGTCAAGAGCAAATGTGGAGCGCCTCAGTGAGTCACTGTGTCAAATAGTGGCTAACTGGGGTGCTCATGTGGGTGTTGACATATCGGTGAGCAAGACCGCGATGATGTTGCTGAAAGGCAACTTATCGCGGTCTCGCCCACCGGTTGTTCGTATAAATGGGGTCAGCATCAGGTACGCGACGCAAGTCAAATACCTGGGGCTGACTATGGGTGAACGACTGAATTTTCTTCCACACTTGACGTATCTGCGAGAGAAAATGTTGTGTGTGGTTGGGCAGCTGCGCCGTATCTTAAGGAGTGAATGGGGCCTGAGCCGTGGTGCTGTGCGTGTGGTATATCGTGGCCTCTTCGTGGCTTGTGCTACGTATGGGGCCGCGATATGGTACCGCACGGTCACCACGAACCCGGGCCTCAAGCGTATTCTGAGTGTGCAAAGGGTGATTATGTTGGGTAGTGTATCGGTGTGTCGCACCGTCTCCACGGAGGCGATGCAAGTATTGATGGGTGTTCCTCCTCTCGACCTGGTGGTTATACAGCGTGCTGTTTCCTTCAGGTTGAGAAGGGGGATGGGTGTGCCGTTGCTGCAGAATGGGTGGATCTCCGACGATGATGTGGGGAGGGGCTATTTGGAGAATAAGAGGCGGTTAGAGGTGTGTGTTTTGGAAAAATGGCAGGACCGTTGGAACAATAGTTCCAAAGGAAGGGTGACGTTCGAGTACATCAAAAATGTCTCGTTTGTGGCAGAAAATCCAGACTTCAGGTTCAACCTGAGTCTGGGTTTTCTGCTAACGGGCCATGGTCCTCTAAATGAGTTCCTGTTTAAGAGGAACCTGAGTGAAAGTAGGGGTTGTATGTGTGGGGCTGAGAGTGAGAACTGGTTGCATGTGTTGTGTGAATGTCCGATGTACTCGGACGTCAGGGATCTTAGTAGTTGGGGTATCAGTGTGTCTGAGAGTGGGGTGGATGTTAGTGAGGCCCTCTCCACTAGTCAGAATGTTGATGGTTTGAATGCGTATGCGAGAATGGTGTTTAGGCGGCGGCAACTTATGTTGCCGGCGTCGGATGCGGAGTAAAGTGGACTTGTGCGTGTGATTGGGGGTTTTCAATCCCACTTTCTTAACAGGCGACCAGTCCGGAGCTGGTGGAAGCTCATATCTGGTAGTAGTCTCTTTTAGAGGCTACGAGGTCCGACCGAGGACTATAAAGACGGTGCTACGGGGAGCAGATGGCCCCTGGAGTTCGCTCCAGCCTGCTCATGTGGGAAAGGCCCTTCGGGCGCTTCGTAGTGGCTGTGGTTGATATCCAAATCGCGGAAGAGGGTGGACTCTGTGCGTGAAGGGCGAACCCTTGTCCGGTTCGATTCTCTGAGCACTAGCTGGCACCGTCAGCTTTTTCTTGGGGGGTCGTATCTGGGCATTTGCTTGCCTTTTACGCACACAGCTCACTCTCGAATGTGGAGTTGCATTGCAACCGGGTGCCATGACCCATAGACTGGTAGAGGTATAGATAGACCTTGAACCCCACCAAGGTTGATAGCCCGTCCACCGCGGGCTATTAATTGGTACCAAAGTAAGCGAGCTTTGGGCGCTGGTCAAACGTTTTTGACCCGTGTGCTTTGAGCACCGTGAGGTTGAGCCGTCGCCGGCAGGTACTCACGTAAAACCTTAGAGACGCTGTCCCTATCTACTATCTAGCGAAACCACAGCCAAGGGAACGGGCTTGGAATAATTAGCGGGGAAAGAAGACCCTGTTGAGCTTGACTCTAGTCTGGCAGTGTAAGGAGACATAAGAGGTGTAGAATAAGTGGGAGATATATAATTTCGGTTTTATATCAACAATGAAATACCACTACTCTTATTGTTTCCTTACTTACTTGATTAAATGGAACGTGTATCATTGCTTAGCCATTATATGGATATATTTATATGTCTTATGGTATTGGGTTTTGATGCAAGCTTCTTGATCAAAGTATCACGAGTTTGTTATATAATTGTAAACATATTTTAATGAAATGATAACATTTCGGTGTTATTATCATAATTAAAATTTGGTATAACTCCAACACTCAGGTATGATCCAATTCAAGGACATTGCCAGGTGGGGAGTTTGACTGGGGCGGTACATCTCTCAAATAATAACGGAGGTGTCCCAAGGCCAGCTCAGTGCGGACA